>JAECUM010033872.1:0-22617 GCA_016617855.1 Megalonaias nervosa
TTATACCACTTTACGGCATATTTGGGCGTCTTATTTAAAATATCATTCAAATTATATTAGCGCATTAGCCTACAGTCAACTGATTTCTCAGAGTATTAACATTCGGAAGAGAGGTGGCCTGCAAGAAGCACAAACAAATTAAATGAATAAAATTGTATACAATTAGATGTATTTACACAATGTTATATTTCCGCTGTCCATTCGCACCCCAATTTTGTTTGGACATTTTATGAGTGTAATTTACCGCGACCACACGGTGGCAGAATAGGGTAGCCTCTTACAAGCAAGGTTCAAGGACCCAATTTGTTTATATATTCTCATTCACAATGTTATCAATTTAGAGTATGTTTATTATTTTAGAGTAATGCAGTGCAAATTCTGCGTTTTGCATCAGTAAAGACCTCATAAGGTTTGAGCAAATTGCAGATAACTGCACATCAAGGCCATACATTCTCTTATTTGTTTATTCACGAGAGAGAGAGAGAGAGTACATTACAGAGATGAAGATTCTGTTTATTCTCTCATCCCTATGAAATTAATTTTTACTGTTAATCAGCAATTTACAGTGGCAGTTTACACACACACACACACACACACACACACACACACACATATATATATATATATATATATATATATATATATATATATATATATATATATATATATAAAGAAGTGAGGTAAATATTCAAATTATACAGAATTCTTATATATGTATGGCATGGATGATTATGCAATAGCCAGCAAGTATTGTCACTGGTTGTCTGTGACAAGTATTGTTACGTATATGTAATTAAATTGCTTGTGTGTTAGTTTTAAAATTCTTTTTTATTTTTTTTTTTGTTTCATTACATTTTATTGTAATGATTATTGCAGGGATTCGAAATTCTTTTTCAGTAATTCTGTTTATCTAAGACGTAAAACGTATTACATTAGTAATATTTTTAGTTTACCTTGGTCCGCGGTAGAGTAAGCGCTACGCGAGAACGATTGGCTATTGCCAAGGTCATTTCGTCCAGTCTGGATAAATAATGTTTTATTTTTATATTTATTTCAGAGTGATAATAGATAGGGGTTCTTCCTACGTGACAAATTGTATTTTCCTATTGCGTTGTTTCAAGTGTTATTAGATCACGTAGTCTGTCTCGCGAGAACGGGATGATAATTCGGGTGAACATGTAATCCTTTCTGAGCGCTCGTCAGTCAGTTGTATTCCTGATACCTAGAAGGCCGGATAGGTTATTTTATTGTTGAAACCAGATTGTTTTTTAAATTCATTTTTGTTTGGAATTTAATAATTTATTTTCTAGAAAACCAAACGAGTGTACAGTTTTATAAATTCTGGGAGAAAGAAATTCAGTGAAAATTTATTCTGGAATTATTCGGAAACATAAACTGTGATTCAATTGAGGAATTGTTGATATTTGTACAAGGACCACATCTGACGTCATCGCCTTCCCTTTTGGTACGTCGTCGAGATTCGAACCTGAATTCTAATAGAACTATTTAGTGATAGGACTTGTATTTTTCATTCTTAGGATTAAATTTTGGATTATATTCACAAACCGTAAGTCCTATTTTCCAATTTTTACATTGTTTTCTAGGGAAATAAATTATTTTGTTAAAATATACAAAGCTTGTTGTCTTCACTCTTTTCTCCCGTTATTATTGTACGAGCCTACACGTAACAGTATCTCATATCTCCAATTTTAAATCTCTAATTCCAATACAATAGCAAGAGGCAAATGACTTGAAACAAGGACATCGCATTAAGCATAAAATGTAGCATAGCTATATGGTACACAAATATGAACTTATTTCATTATATAAGAAAATGAATTCTAACTGTATGAAATATATTTTCTATATCTAAACATAAAGAATATTTCCATAACGTTGCTACCGCTACCAGTAACCAGCTCAATTTGTTTTTGTTATTACTGCTACAATACAATACCAGGTTATATTCCCTAGTGACTGTTTGAAGAGTTAATTCCAAAAAAACATTCCACTACTGGATCTGTATTCAATATATGCACTGTACAAAAATACTTACTTTTTGGAGAATTTTTTGTTTTTGTTTTGGCAGGAACAACAAAATAAGTTGTTTGCGCTTGCTATAAGCATAAAACCATGCAAAGGATTATATTTTATTTGCTAATTTGTTATTTCGGATACTTTGACCTTCACGGAACTATTATTTTTATGAGATGAAATTTTAATTTTGGCCTATTATCCCTAATATATGTGCCTTGGAACAATGGATAAGATAAATTCCATAATTTAAATGACTTAATCATTCAGAGAGAGAGAGAGAGAGAGAGAGAGAGAGAGAGAGAGAGAGAGAGAGAGATATTCATAAGTAAGTTAGTTTCTTCACAGAATAAATAGAAACCACTAGCCAGTTTCTGACTGCAGCTGTAAGATATCTTAGCAGAAAGTAACAGCTACTTTATAAGTATGCAAGACATTTTAATGTGAGTTATAAGCCCCCAAGTACTATTCCTCAGAGAAGACACAAGACTGGGTTTCAGAAATTGAAACCACACAAATACCAGTTTGTTACTTTGTGAAAAATGGGGTCAGTATGAGAAAATGGAGACCAACTGATGTACCTGCTAGTGATGAGTGGTCAGTGAGCAATCAAATTGTTGTTCTTAAGTCGTATAGACAGGAAATTCATAGTCTAGCCCATAAAACTCCTTAAACTGGTCATTTTGGTATCAATAAGACATCACAAGATCCTGAATAATTTTTATTTGCCGAAAATTGAAAATGATGTCTATAAGTACCATAGATTTTGTCCCACTTGTCAAATGGTAGGAAATCCCAATCAGAAGATATCTAAGGCATACCTGCATTTGACTATTTGACCATCCAGTTAGCAGAAAAATGGTAGACTGTCGGTTTCTTACCTAATACCAAGTCAAGCACCCATAATGTGTGCGTCCTCAAGATTTACATAGGCTATTCCTTTGAAGAATATCAAAGCAAAAACTGTTCTAAAAGTTTATGCAATGTTTTTTAAAACTTGTTTGCCTCCCCAAATCTGTCCAGCAATATTGTGTTTAATTTTTCTGCCTGCCACCCTGAAATTCATGCGGCTAGCACAAGACTGTCCGAAAACACTCTCACCTCCCAGGATACATGTATACAATAATATTGAATCAAACCTTAAAAAGACAGTGATCAGTAAAATCCTGCATTGTATAATTATCGAGTAAGACCAAGAGAGTTTTTTGCCCATGTTGGTAATTATCATCAAATGAAAGACCCATGACTACTCTAAACAGCAAAAGACTGTCCCAAAACACCGTCAACTACCCAGGATACATTTGGGCAACTACATAAAATTAAGCGAAGTAAAATGACAGTGATCAGTAAAAATTCTACCCTGTATAATTATCGAGTAAGATCAGTGGAGTTTTTTCTCTTGCTGATACTTGCTGAAGGAAAGACCCAAAGACTGCACCAAAACATTCTCATTGACCCAGGATACATGTATACAATTACAATAACTTAATGAAATATGCAGTTTTGGTACATTCTCTCTCTCTCTCTCTCTCTCTCTCTCTGATCCTACATAATTCACTAAACTACTTTTATGTTGCAAAGAGCAGCTAATTTAATAAGTCGGAATCATGCGTCACTACAATCATATTTCAAAAATTCTGTAAAGTTGTTTTTTTTTTAATCTGTAATGTGACAAAGAGCAGCTGAATAATTAGAAGCTAAGGGTATATTTATATTTTTAAATCTCTTTTACCAATTTATTATTTTTAATTGGTTTGATAATGGTAATAATTACAATAATAAAAGTAAAAATTTCCGTAACATTGTGTCTTTTGTCTCTGATTATTTCCACTTTTAGTGACACAAGTTTTAAAGGATGCAAACCAGTGTTAAACCATTTTTTTAATAAAAAAAATACATTCAAAGGTCAAGGTTCTGTACATTAACAACGCTAATTAAGTATTGGCAAACAATCATACAGTAAATCTAATACTTCTAATCGCAAGTAAACATTTTTATCGTGATATGAACATGATTTTCCACAATTTGATTATTTCGGCTTTTTCGACAAAGTATGTTCCAAAATGAATATTGTGATAAGAATAAGAAAACCTTTAGGAATGCTTAATTTTTTTAATGTCGTTTTGCCTATAAACTTTTTTTTTATGTGCTATTGATGTTGCTCTGAAATATATTATTTTCGCCAGAGCGTTATGTACAATAGTATCACAGGAAAGACAGACGTGTTAGGTGCGTCAAAATGGGTGACGTACAATACGATCCTTACAACCAGGGGTCGTCTGATGAAAGCTCGTTAACAGGAGTACGAGGGAATATATCATTGTTATTTCTGATCCTTACTTTGCTAAAATAACTAGTGTTTCTAACGTAATGAGAAATATCACTAAGAAGTAGATTTCTTAAACGGTGAAAGTATATACTTAAGTGCGTCAAAACTGGGGTTGAAGAAGACCACCCTGCTGTAGTGTATGCGTTTTTGTTTTCGTAAGGTGCTATAAATCACTTAGATTTTCGAGAAAGCACATGGTTTTTGAGAACGATTAAAACTTCTTTGCTTTGCTAACGTACACCTTAAAAAAGGGACTGAAAGAGTGACAATGTTTATCGACACAAAATGAATGGCTTAAAGCTCCATGGGGAGCATTAATTATTTTTGGTAAAGGGAAAACTTTAGAAATTTAGAGCGCCGTCTCTTGTCATAATGCCATGCTAATCTCTAGTATGCCATTATGACAACAGATGGCGACACGAGTTGGACAACAAAGACGATACTGATAAAACTTAATATTGACATTACAGCAAGATCAAATATGTATGAAAACAACAGTTGGAATAATGTACTTGTAATATGGCAAGTTTATAAACAGAATATATAAAACTTGCAATAACTGACAGCGTTTGCCATACGATAAACTACAGTATCAATTCAGTAGCTGACAAACTACAAGATACAATGACGTAGAAGGAAAGTAGATCTAAGTACTTGCAAGCAGCCATTTACAGATTGCATCAATGAAGAATAGAAAATTCATTATTAGAATTATGAATGTAGCACTTGCAAGCAGCCATTGACAATAATGCAGAAGGAAAGTAGAACTTGCAAACTACCACGTACAATTTGCATCAATGAAGAATACAATATACACGGATAGAGTAGCACTTGCAAGCAGCCATTTACAATAATGCATCAAGTAAGATTAGACAATACATGCATAGAATTATGACAGTAATCGCCCTCCACCTGTTGCTTGCTGGGTTGTTTACATCTGAATAATATCGGTCAATGTTTACACATCGTGTATAGTATTAATGCCAATTTGTTGTAAAGTAAATTTAGAATGTCTTTTGAATAATACCCTATGTTCAAGTTCTGATTCTTTTATTGCTACAAGGAAGAAATCAATATTTACATTGATAGTTTTCAAATTGTATTGTAGAAGAAAATAGGTTGATAACAGACCTTGACCGTATCATATGTTTCTGATTGTGACTCAGCATTTCCTTTGACGATATTTGTTATTACTTAGCTTTATTCATCTGTAACAAACAGCTCTACAGTTGAAGAACAGACAAAAGTAAATGGTGACATTTGATTCAGACCTTGTAAAATGGCTTTGAATGTTATACATATCAAAATTTTAATAGAAAAGTTTATGACTTTATCTCAAAGGCTTTAAAGTGAAACTACAAAATGGGGAAAAGGAAGAGATAAACTGATCAGTGACCTTCATGCCATTTTGAATCTGTGATGCAGACAGAAGGTTATTCTAGTCAAAATAAGTCTTCCAAGGTTCATCCTTGTTTTTAGACAACTTTTAATTATATTTTAAAACATTAACACGTAATTTTGGCCACCATATTCGAGCCCTGCACATGGTATATGATAAAACTTCTGACAATTATACAATTTATGCTATGTTCCATCCAACTTTTCCAAATAACTCTTTAGTTACAATGCCAACACAAAGGTGAAAGAAAGATTCAAATATTGACCATTATTGTTGATCATGGATACTGGATACAAATATATTGTTAGAAACATGTCTGCAATTGGTGGCATATAATTTATACTAATATTCTTTCATTTATCTCAAACTGCTTAAAACTAATAGGGTAGAAAGGAAAGCATTACAGAATATTTAAAATATTGACCCACGACTTGAAGCAATTTACTTCGTTAACTTCTCTCACAAAGAGATTTTAAACTGCAGAGTATAAAAAGAAAAAGGCGATAAATTTATATGCACTGTGAAAGCCCCACATACTATGCCGTTGATTCTTCATTTCATTACATACAAAAGGCACCTGACAATAAAATGTACTTGTTACCAATTGCTACTAAACCAGCGAAAGAAAAAGGTTTTAATTACGTGATGTTATTTGTTCCATATAACCATTATAACTACTTTAAGTTAAAATATGGTTTAGCTGGAGCACAAAGTTTTATATACAGCAGTTTACGTTAGAAAGGAGTGAGTCTGATGCTCAGCGATGTGTTTCCTCACTAAAAATGTCTGAATGGTTTCTTAGGAAAATAAATCAAGCTGCAAATCAAAAACTAGCTGAGTTAGCTGGTGACAGGGAATGAAAATAGCAGCAAGTTTGATAGCAGGAAGTGGTCTTCGTGTTAGATGAAAACAAAAATAATAAAAGATGTTCAAACGTATATCTGATCCCGCATTTGACATGGACGCACCAGTGCTCAAAGATGAGCCTGTGCGCGATTATCAGTTTTATTACTACAATGCACTTGTACCTAATGCACGAGGAAGAACTGAGTTACAAGCTAGCTACTTTGGATTTTAGTCGCATATCGCCCTTAGGCATGCGCGTCACTATGAGCTACAAGTTCAAGGTACAAGCAGATATTTCTTACTCGCTGAGGCATTCATTGAGGTCGAAGGTAAACTAGTCAAAGCAGATGATACCGCATATGGAATTGGTGATCGAGTTGGTTTTGTTAACAACGGTATTATGGCGTTATTTAACAGTGCTACATATACCATTGACGGAGCGAACATTGAATCATGCCTGGAGAACGTCGATGTTGCCACGACAATACTTGTTCTTGCACGATACTCCGATAATTACTCAAGATCAGCTGGTCCATCAATGATGCTTTACAAAGACACAACTGATCAACCCGAGTACAGAAACGTGACAATGAATGCAGCTGGAACTGAAGTTGCATCAATGAATGAAAATTACAACCTGGGATTTACATCGCGCCGAGCAATGCTAAACGACGATGCAGAATTTTCATGTGCAATTCCGCTGTCACACATATTTGGATTCTGCAGAAATGTTCGCAAGGTTATATTTGGTGCTAAACACACAGTGGTACTTGTCAGAAAAGCCACCTACAATGATGCAATATGGCGTGCTGCTGGCGTTGATGCAGGTAAAATAACGCTGACAAAACTTTCATTATGGATGCCAGTAATGACTCCATCAATCGCTGAAGAACAACAGTTACTCACTTTCATGAGTCAAGGTGGTAAGTCAACATTGTCATGGTTGACGATGACCACAGATAGTATTCAAAGTAACGTTGCTGGGTTATTTACATGGCATATAGCATCACAGCGGGGGGTGTCAGCACCACGACATATATTCATCGCGCTTCAGGAAAATGCTAGAGTAGATTCTCAGGAACGAAATCCAATGGTGTTTGACATGTTTGGAGTTACTGAAGTTTCTTTGAGGATAAATGAACATCAAGAACCGTCCGAAGAAGTGTTGCTGAATTTTGAGAATAACCATGTTGCACGTGATTATCATCGGTTGATGACATTTATGGAACGTGATCAGAATGTTGATTCTGGTTTGCAGGTATCTCAGCGGGATTTTACAACGCTGTATCCGATCTATTACTTTTCTCTGGAACACCTTGATTTATTCAGACAATCTGTCGTTGATATACACTTTCGAGCTCGTGTAGCTCGACTACCCGCTGGTGGTTATAGAGCAATCGCCGTTATACTCAGCGATAAAACAACGCTTCTTGATGGTGTTGGTGGACGAATGAGAGTCATTGATGCCCTAGTTGAAAACATGTAATTAAATCGCTCATGATAATTATAATGTCATATCATCATGTTAGTGTCAGTCTGACTCCTGGTCAGATTAAAAAACTGCAATCAGTATCAAAAGAAAACTGTGGAGTAAAAATGTCACTAAAAAAGGAACAAATCACAGGTGGTTCAAATAAACTATCACTGACAGAACGTCAAATCAATAAAGCCAAACAATCATAGACCGGTATACAACTTAATCTTTCTGTGGGTGCTATTAAAGACATCGCTAAGATGGGTGGTATATTTCCACTTCTCGCAGCTTTGATAGCTGTTGCAGCCCCAGCTGTTGAAAAAGCTGCTCCGTTGGGTGCTGTTGGAACTGCTGCTGGGATGGCATTAAAGAAAGCAACGGGTCACGGAATAAAAAGATCTAAAAAAAAAGGGAAAGGGTCTAAGACTACCAGGAAATCCACCGTGGTACGGAAAGGGTTTAAGGCTTCTCGGGACACTTCGTTGATTCTTCCTATGTTCAATTTTGATTTTACTTGATGCTGCTAAAAAACTAAACATCAAAAACTTCAGAGGTGTTTTTATGCATGATCAGTTACAGCACAAACCAAACAATGTTGAAACTGGTATCATTGATCTCGATGAAAGTTCACGCCCTGGTACTCACTGGGTTGCGTACGCGATTGATCCACGTGGAATTGTTTATTTTGACTCGTACGGGTTACCACCACCAAACGAGTTTTTATGATATAGTAATTTAGCTGGTTCAAATGAACTACTACAACAGATCGTCTCTAATACAGCACCGCCAAAAACCACAATGAAATCAGCAAGTTCAACCAATCCTGAGTTCAGCGTGGTTTTTTCAACTCCAATTCCAGCCAGCGAAATAGCGCTAGCACAATTACTAGTTTATTATAGTTGGCCAAATATCAGGTCGAAATCATTCGGTGGATTACCAGCAAATAATTGACTGGTATTTGCAAATAAAAATCGCGACGATGGAACTCCAGATTGGCAAGTTGTAAGTATACCTACGGGCAGTTATCAAATAGAACAACTCAATGAGGAATTTCAGCGCAGAATCAAATCTATCACCGGAAAAGAATCCAAGATAGCTATCACTGTTCACGAATCAACGTTATCAGCTGCGATTGAAATAAATTCTACCGACTACGGTGTCGATATATATATATATATATATATATATATATATATATATATATATATATATATATATATATATATATATATATATATATATATATATATATATATATATATATATATATATATATATATATATCATCGATTAAAACTGTGCTGGGATGGCCTGAAACTCCACCAGCGCCATTACCGCACGATCCACAATCTTCACCACCCAAGTCCGATTACCCCACAAATGAACATTCAGATGAGGAAACAGGTTATAAAGATAATCCATTATTGATAGCATTAAAAACTGACAATAAAAAGGTATGTTTCACTGGAATCATTATACAGGTGCTACGTGGAATATTGGTCCATCTTAAAAAAAAGTTACTTTATTGATGATATTAAATTTACTTATGATATTGTTAGCCGTGAACATAAACAACATCATGATAAATTAATTCAGTTATTTAATAAGCATATTTTGACGTAACATTTACAAAAACAAAGGAGGAAATTATTAAGCAAATAAAACGTTTAAACCGAATTACGTATGACTTTGAAATTACTAATCAAAGTCTTATACAGACTGTAAATAAATCTTATGGTGAACAACAGTTTCTTGACCACTACAAAATAACTAAAGCAGACCTAGCAACATTCAAATTACCAGAATTTAAGATCAACGAGCTAAAAAAATCACTTAATGATATTATCGATGAATACTATCCAAAAGTCCTCGAAGCATGGAGAAAAGTAAACCCCCCGCCAGGTATACTCAGGCATAATAATAATCCATACGGGGGTGGCCGTCATATATCACCGGGCATTGTAAATATTACATCGACGATCACAGTTAATCTAGTATGTGACGTCATTGATGGCAGCTATCAAGTAGACCTTGAAAAGTCAAATCTGGCCCAGCAAGGATACATTTTATACACATTTACACCTCAAGTACCACCAGGATATCTGATTGTATCAGAACCAACTAATCCTGTTTATCTGCGTGTACATAATCCGCTATTATCAAGGATACATTTTAACCTTACTGACCAGACCGGATACTTGTTGGATTTGAGGAATGAATCACTAATTATAAATCTGTATGTGAGATCGTAAGATCTACACCAGGAAAAAAAATTGTCAAATAAATTATCTGAATAAATCTGAGTAAATATTATCAGAATAAAAAATAAATATTATTATTATTATTATTATTATTAGTAGTAGTAGTAGTAGTAGTAGTAGTAGTAGTAGTAGTAGTAGTAGTAGTATCTGATTCTGAGTAAATATAATCTGATTTTAAGTAAATATTATTATCAGAATAAAAAAATAAATATTATTATTATTATCTGATTCTGAATAAATGTTATTATCAGAATAAAAGATAAATATTATTATCAGAATAAAAATAAATATTATAATCAGAATAAAAACAATTATTAAAATCAGAATAAAAATAAATATAATAAACTGAATCTCAGTAAATATTATAATCTGATTCTGAATAAATATTATTATCAAAATAAAAAATAAATCTGATTCTGACTGAATAGAATCTGAATAAAAAAAAAAAAATATTTTTTTACTGTATTCAGAAATAAATTATCCCTCTTGTTTAGCTGGTACCACAGTCACGGTGACAGAGTTAGTGTCGTCGTCACTACAGTCACTGGCAGCGCTTTCACTTTCACAATCACCATCGACTTCACCAGACGACATAATCTCCCTCAACTGTCTTATACGAGCATTCACAATCTTTTTTGTTTCGTATTCGTGAGACAATTTTGATCTCATTTTTTCGGTTGAGTGTGCGAGGGGAACAATTTTTTTCACCTGCGTATCTGTAACTATTGCCAGCGACTGTAACATAGCTTGCTGAACTAACTTTATGAATCTGTAATCAACTAGTAATGTATATTTATTTTCAAATCTTCGTTGTTGTAATGATTCAAAATCACACATAATTTTCTGAGGATTATGTTCATCAGAAATTTTTATACCGTCATGTTGTAATTTTTCAATCGCGGAAAAAATAGCATTAATATTTTCAGAATTCATTATACAATAAATATTTGTTTAAAATAAAATTGTTCTGAATCAGAATAAAAATAAACATATTTTTCTGAAACAGAATAGTAATAAAAATAATAAAAATAATAAAAATAAAATATTTATGAATAATAATAATCAGAATAATAAAAAATATTTCTGAATCAGAATAATAAAATAAAAATCTGAATCAGAATAAAAATAACAAAAATAAAAATATTGATAATAAAAATAAAATATTTCTGAATAAAAAATATTTATGAATCAGAATAATAAAAATATTTCTGAATCAGAATAATAAAAATAAAAATCTGAATCAGAATAAAAATAACAAAAATAAAAATATTGACAATAAAAATAAAAAATATTTCTGAATCAGAATAAAAATATTTCTGAATATAAAAATAAATATCTGAATCAGAATAAAAATAAACAGCAGCAATGATGATCGGTCACCATTCCATGGGGTCCCTTCATTGCTAGTAAAGCCCATGAGGTCCTAGTTTTTTGGGTCCTTCCGTTGATAACCCTAGTTTTGTAAAGGCCTTTCTTATGGCCCACAGGCACCCCATGAGACTTTTTCTTTCCGGCGACATTCTTTCTGAATGTCCTTGTGTGGGGTACCCTTCAGTGAGATCATAAGGTTAAAGAGCTCACATTACCCTACTGTTTATTTTTGGACGGCACACACATATACTTAATTATAGTACTTATCTCTATGGACAGAACATACACAAACTGGGGCCTTCTCTACGTTCAACAGATTTCTGCACACCCTCCCCCATAAGCAACCCCGGGGAGTGCAAAAGTGCACCCACCACGTGGTGACATGGTGGGAGAGTGTATTTTTCTCTGTTAAATTTCGAAGAAACTGGGTGGAGCCCCACTATTAAGAAAAATTTGGCATCGTACCGCCTCCATTGACAATATGTCAGTCACGGGAATAGAACTCAAGGCCTCGAGTACGAGAATTCGACACTTTAACACTGCACCACAGACTCGTGTTACCAATATACGTTTCAGAAATTATTATGACGTTACCTGTACTGAATAAATAAACTGCAGCGTGGATCTAAAATAAATCTCACACACGTTTCAGAAATTCTTACGCTAAATAAACTGTATGTGAATCTAAAATAAATTCACACACGGTTCAGAAATTATTATGCTGAATAAACTGCAGTGTGAATTTATTTTAATTTCTAAAATAAATCTGCCTGATGTCGTTTGTAAACAGATGTAGCGTGACCTACTGAGCGGCGTATTGAATGTACATTCAGGTATATTGTGTACCTGGAAGGTCTAAAAATAACTAACTGGAATTCACGCAAGATAATGTACATCAAACTTATGAACGATCTGAATTTGTCAGGAGAGTTAAAAGATGTAAATATCATTTTCTGTTACAAATTATACTGATTCACTGACTACAGACGATTAAGTTACTGAATACGACACACACACACACAAATCATCACTGCAGTGATGTGATATTACGCAGTAACAAGCGGGACAACTGCTTAATTACTCTATCAGCGAGGACATAGTTATCTCCCTTCATATGTATAATATTTAAACGTAATTCTTTCCTGAATTTCTTGGAAAATGCTGATTTGGTTATATTATCTGCGACATATTTTACCGAACGTGAGTGAATATAAAAGTATTTAGCAGCTGCATTTATTGATTGAAATATTATTTTTTCACCAGTCTCCACGTTTACAAATTTAACAATCCTCTTTCCAACCATTTTGTGCATACCAATTTCACCAAGTTTGCAATTTTGACTTTGTGTAATAGCTTGTAAGTTACATAAAGAATTATTTTTCCGATCTCGATCAGTATGATCGATCACTCGTAAAAACACTCGTACACGAATCTACGTAAGTAATACTTTTTCCCCAGCATTAAATCTGAGATAACCGGTATTTTCAACATTACCGACTGGTTTTTTAATCGATAGTTCCTGATGATACCATCTCGAGATGCCTCATAATCCTTGATGATGGGATGCTTCACAAATTCATTTTGCTTCATTTATATAATAATATTTATTTGTCTAATTATTATTTTGAAAATCTGGCTAGATAGTCTTCGGCGGTTTTTATGGGAGATTCGACTCCATCGGGGTTATTTTTTTTATCATAATATCCTTTTAACTCTCTGCATTTTTTACCACCACATTGCACACACAAAACTGAGTTTCTCCTCTGACCCCAACACCACACCGTAAACACTTTTTTGGTCCTAGACTACTGTGCCGAATGATTTGCATGTGATATCCACAGAATTCATTTACGCATGCTTTGTTACAAAGAGTCGAATAACCAATTATCAGCCACCTGCATCTATTCTTTGTTTGAATCATTATATACATAATTATACTTTAATTTAAATATATATTTGTCTTAATTATAATATGGAGGAGTTTGAGAGATTATTTGCAAATAAGCCTTCTAGAGCCAGATTCGATCTTGACAAACTGTCGAAACCTAAATTTAGTCTTTCGATGCAAGATCTGGCTTTGGTGAATAGTGATATAAATGATCGCATCAGTAAAGCCAAGAAGGAATTTCGCGACGATGGTGCGGCTCATACGTTGTCAACATTCAGAATAAAAAAATGTTTCAGATGCTACAATGAATGATTCGCGCACAGGAAGAATTATTGACTATCTCGACGATCAGAGATATATTATTCTAATAAAATATATTGTGCAGACAGACGACGACACTTGGATTATCTGTGACAAACGTGACCCTGTCCGTGTACATGTTGGAAGTAGCATCGTCACGTTGAATAAAAATTCCAAACCAGGAACATTGACTGGTATTGACAAACGTATTATGAACAAGTGTATCCTGTGACTGCAGTTGTTTATGCGTTGTATCCGCTGAATGATAGACCTAGCGTTGATGTTCTCAAAATAAAGGTTCAGTTAAATTTTATAATGATTGTATGTTTGATTTTATCAGAAATATCAGTAAGAGTGATCCTGTATCCGTGTGGTTATTTCAAAGTTTAGAATCCGTAAACTAGGATCAGTTTGTACGACCCAGCGGAGATAGTTATCGTGCAGAATCTCTCCACGAAGAAATGAAAAATCTTGCATTAAAATATACTCCTGACGATGTCAAGGCTGAACAATTATTGAATAATTGTTTTACCGTTCCATCAGTTGCTGCCCACGCTGCTCAGGAGAAAAATTCATGGTCACCGACAAGATCGGAATTTCTTGAGGATATCCAACGCAGTTGTGTCGAATACGGACACGGCGGGTTGTGGAATACTAAATATGATTACAATGACGTTATCTCGGTTGATATGGTTGCATGTTAACCTGGAAGTTTTCTTGGATACGGATAGTGTTCTGAGTATTTCAACAGATTTGGACAGCCAACACACGAGATGACCAGGGTTGTGATAAATGGACCATTACCAAATTTTGTCCTGACTGGATTTGCTTGTATAGTCATTCGAGTTTGAACGGGATCTTCATCCGATTGTTTATGTGTGGTTTGGAAGGCATTTTTCAGAAAATATTGGGCTCCAATAGTTTTATTGCGATATATGCTTGATGTAAAATTATTGATATCGTTAGTTATAGGTGAAGCGATAATATCGTATCATTCACAAAAACAAATCTGGTTATCAAAACCCAATGCAGTATTTACCGATAATCCCGATGAAATTGAATATGAAAATAAAGTTGCAAAAGATCTCGGCAGAAAAATAATCGGTACGTTTACTTCGGGTGGTGCGTGTGATCATAACGACATTGTACAAGATTAATTATGGACGATGCCGAACTCGATTTTATAATTGCTGATACACTGGAGAGAAACACATTTATAAGTCGAAGTTATGCTTGGTTGTCAGATGGAACTAAATTAGGTACAATTGTGAACTATATTGATGGTAAGTCACCGCAGTTTACTCATTTGAGATCTTCGATGCTCGCGTACGTTTCGATAAACTTATTATCGATGATAAACAGATTTCCTGATACCGCGGTTAGAGTTGCCACAGATTCATTTTATTTAAATAAAAAATATGCGGATTTGCTAGACAAATTACTTGGCGCCGGCGAATGGAGATCATGGAGAATAAAACAAGAAAATATATTTAGTTATTCTGAATCTGCCGACGTTGAGATTAAGAAAACACACTACAAGAATAACAATCAAGTATCAAAATCGTTAGCACCACCGGTATATGATCCTGTGGCCAGACATAAAACCATTTACCTTAATGGGTGTGGTGGTTCTGGTAAAACAACACGCGCGATTGAATTATTTAGAAGTTCAGATATGATTGTTTTGACACCCACACATAGACTCGCCAGAGAAGTGAACAAACGAGGAGTAAAATCTCAAACTTATCATAGTTTCTTCCGATGGTGCGGAGACGCATGGACTCCATCGCGGATGGGTGAGAGATATATCCCTAAGATTATTATCTGGGATGAAATTTGTACGGTATCGTTGGAAGTATTAAAAACGTTTCTTGATTGGTTATTAACGAAAAATACTGCTGTGATAAGGTGTGGTGATCATGATCAACCGCCGCCTTTTGTTGGACAGTCTCCACACGAATGGTTAAAATCGTTCGTAGATTATTACGAGGAGACAACTGATGATCATAGAGCTATTGATGAACCGCTGAAAGAGTTTAAGAGATTAACCAGACTGCAACCAGATAAAATTCAGTGTGAAATAATGCGTCAGGTAATTCCAGAAACTCCTATGAATGATTTTTGGAATTTATGGAGGCCTGCTGATTTGATAGTTGCAAGTAGAAAGATAGCTCGTGATACACTTCAGCAACAATTATTTCTGTTACACAAGGAAAAATTTCCAGATTTACCTGTACCATTGTGTTATCGCCCAGTAGATACGCGACGACAGAATATTGAAGTTGAGATTCCTGGAACTAATGAGAAACAAAAACTTGTATTAAATGATATTGTTTTAGTTCCTGTCAGTGATGTTAAGAACGCATTAACGTCTGACGGAGTCAGGGATAAAACTCCGTGGACACTAGGATATGCTATAACGATTCACTCATCACAAGGATTAACTATTTCTGATACAGATATCTGGATCATCGATGATAGAATCGAGTGGTCAGATTTAGTTTATCTCGCAGTGTCTCGAGTCAGAAAAACATCTCAGCTGCGGAGGGTTATTGTAGACACCGATGATGTAGTCGTTGATGATGTCAGCGACGAAGTTGTCAAGAAAAAATTATCTGGTTACAAGCAATCTGTCAAAAAAAAAAAATAATCGCAACTTTGATCTCGATGCTGAATTTATTATGACACTCAAACAACGACAGAATAATCACTGTGCGAGCTGTAACTGTAATATGTTGTGGCAGTATTTGAATAATAATCCAAGACAGTTTACCGTGGATAGAGTTAATAGTAGTATTGGCCACACACGCGAAAATGTGATGCTGACCTTTCTTGAGTGTAATCGACGTAGGGGTGCCAGCTTACAGAAGTGAAGGTGGTGGTAACTGTGTATCTTCAGGAATCACTTGTAATTGTTCGCGTACAAATCCACGTTGAGGAGCAGTTGAATCTAGTCTGTAAATTGCAGGTCTACATGTGGATCTTACCACGCTGGAGATTTTATGTGTGGTCACACTCCAAATAGGATCAGTTGCTCTTTTTTTACCCCTTTCAAGTTCACCAGGTTCATATAAATATCTTACAGTCATATTACCAAGTCCTGGTTGAGAGAAAGAGTCATGTCGTTGTATTGGTATATGTTTCTTTGTAATGGCATCATAGAAGTTGCAAGAGTAATTTAATTATTTAACGCAGCTATCACACTTGGTAATCTTGTAACCCATTCACGAGATCTCTTGTCTTTCTGAACTATTTCCTTCGCATACTGATACCCAAATAACAGCTCAGCAAGTGTTCGATTAAATCGTTCAACGATTGCCTGATCGCGATGAATTGCGGTGTGTCCTCGTCTGATTATAATGTTATGTTGCTTCATCAACGATGCGGTGATACTGCACCAAGAAATTCTTTGCCAGGATCAACCTGTAATAGTTGTGGCCATCGCAAGGGTCCTCTTTGATAAATTCGTTCAAGCGCAGATGCAACTTCAGTTGCTGTCTTTGTTGATAGTGTTTCTGCTTCTTTATATCTACTTGCAACGTCAATGACAGTTAACGCGTATTTGTATGTGTTTGATTGACGTCTGCGTATTTTCATAGTATCGTGAGGTAAAAACAAAATATCTGCTTGATGAACTTCATTGGGAGCGCTGACATCAAAATGTGCGTTTTGAATTTTTTAGGTGGACGTAGATAGATTTGCCATATTGCCTGTCGTGCTAACCAATTTGCACCAATAGAACGTGAGACACCTGCTGCATCAGCAAGTTTACCAATCGCTGCTCTACCTCTCCAATATCCTCTTGGGCTACAATAAACCGATTCCGTTATCTTAATAATTAGTTGATTAATTACTAGCCCCTAACAATAGTTTACCTTTCATCGCAGATTTTACTAGGAAGCTTGCAAGTTTTTCTCTGACAGATTTATTTTTTTTATGGAATTTAACGAATGAATAAACTTCACATCTGCAATATGTCGTTGTTGTAAATCTTTATTTTTATACGCAACATCATGAACGTGACACGCTTGATCAATTGCGTTTATTGGATACTCTCCAGGTCTTGGTTGGTCTCGTTCGTCAAGTCGAATGTCAAGTCGAGTCCCAGGACCACAATAATTGTATCCAGGTAGATGTTTCTCACCAGGGTATTTGGCCCATTGAGTTCTTGGTAATTTTGCCAACGAAGCAGCAATATCACCATCTGTCTTTGTATCTGACTGTGTCAGGGACGAAATAAATTTGTATTTGCTTGTACCACATTTCACACACTTACCTGTAAGTTCGCACTTTTCATTTTTTGTTATTATTATTGTTAATCCACTGGCGTGGGTGGGTGCTCTGCATCGAACATAATATAAACTCATATTATTTATTATATCTGTACAACATGGATATTGTTGACTTTTCAGCGACACGAAAACAAGAGCCAGTTAAGCATCATCCAGCGCTACCAAATTCTATCAGAGCAATTGTTCTTGGCCCATCTGGGTCTGGTAAGATGCACTTGTTGCTTAATCTGATAATGAGATGGCTCAAGTGGGATAAATTATATTTAGTGGCACCATCTGTAGATGACCAACGATGTTATGAAGTACTTAAAGATTTTAATGAAAATGCAAGGTTGCTGGATGAAGACTGTAATGATATTATTGATTTTATCACCGATATTGATGAAGCCCCATCTGTAGATGACCTTGATGGACTTATTAATAGTATATGATGATGTGATGTTGGACAAACAGTCAAATCCAGCTCGGATATTTTCCCGAGGTAGACACAAAAATACTGACGTGATTTATGTTACTCAACGATATACACAAATACCTGAAGTGATCAGAGATAACTGCAATATTTTAGTTGTGTTTAATGGAATCGATACACATACTCTGCGAAATATTCATCAGACTTGGTGTTCAGGGGATATGGTTATGATTAAGTTTAAAAACTTTTTTGCGCGAGCACAAGCTACCCCACACGAATTTATCACGATAAATTTACACGATCCTCAGTCGAGGTATCGTATAGGTCTCGATAAAGTTTTCGGTTGAAGACAGCAGCAAAGAGGGTGAACGACTAACAAGGAGTGTCCGACGAGTAAACGAATACGCATTAAAAAAAATATGAAAACAAAACGTCAGCAATAAAGTAACAAAATGAGCTAACCCAATTTAGAGAGACTCTCGATCGGTTAGATCCTTCGGTTTGGCGTTATTGACCTTGTATTTCATTTTCGTAGGAACCTTTATTTTGAGAAAATATCGGAGTCTGTTCACCCTCTCTATTTCTTTTCTTTAAAAAATTCACAATCATGATCAGTAATTAACAGTTATTAAGATGCATTTTCCAAGTGTAACTCTGCCAGAGGTAACAGCAGTGACTGACAGTTACTGCCGCAATAATTTTGTACTTTTCGATCTCGGAGGAAAAGGAATAAAACTAACCCCGAAAGACTAAATGAACGAATTTCCTTTGTCGTGGCAATTGTCTTATTATTTGAACCCCGGCCAAGTCATACCAAAGACTTATTTTAAAATTTGGTACTAGCAGCTGCCTCACTAGGCGCTCAGCATTAAGAGGTTAGTGTTATGACTGGTCGGCCTGGTGTCAGGATAATGTTATTGGGTGGGACATCATGTTACACGTCTGCGGCATGATGCCCCAGTGCTAGACATCACTGTAAACTGTCACACTGCAGACATCGTAGCAATATGACTGAAAATTTGCTACAGCTACGTTAAAAATCCAAATCACACACACGCACTCGTCTTATTCTTCTTCTTCCAATTAAGTGCTTGGCCTATATACAGGCCTAGTCGCACTGTGGTGAATTACGTACAAGTGTGAACGGAGGCTCTTTGTACAAGTTAGAAACAAGATAAAATAACACACGGTGTACATGCTAAGATATGGGACATGCAGCGCCGATGTGGACCTTGAAGGTATGAACGGAAGGCGCTGTAACGGCTGTCGCTGGCAAGCAGTTTCATTATTAGCTAGTATAACCCCTTTCCAATACAGAGCGTGACGTACTGACATCAAGTTGGTTATTTTTTCCTTATCCCTTATTCCTCACGGAATAAGTGAGACCCTCCTATTTTTTTTCTCGTGCAATAAGCGAAGTTCGTCAATACTTCGTTTGGGCATATATCCTTACGTACAACCTATCAGTGAATGATGGATGTCCAAATTATTGCAAGGGTGAACTAATTTCATCAGGAACAGTTCGACGACTTTTCTTCAAAAATTTGCTAATGTTGGAATAATGCGTTTAAATATAAATCTTTTAAACAGGAGTTCAGTTAGTAAAAATATTGATAGGATAAATCTACTTTTTCGTACCCTGTACCTGTAAGTTAACCCTTATTTCGTTGATTCCTGTCAACAGAATTTGCCAAGACTTCTTTCGTGGGTCGAATATATCCTCAGAAATAAAATTTCAAAGGATGGTACATGTCAAAGAGGGAATGCTTGGCCCATGTGTATATCTAGGATTTAATGCTCTTACGACCTACGCTGTACACCCATATATTTAGCCCACAATTTCTAGAAATATGCTAGACGAATTATTTATTAACTTTCGCTACTGTTGGAATACATCCCGAACTAATGAAATTGAGATTGAAATAAAAATTCTCTCAATAAATTTGGCTTCAATCTGTCCAAGGATTGAAACACTAACACTACCAGTATCCATATAGACCCTTAATTTCTGCAATTGCAGTCCACGAGCCTCGTCAACACTTCATTTTGGAGTCATAAATATCACTACGTACATAATATCAAAGAATGAAGGATGTCAAAAATCATTCTTGGGGTGAATTGTATGGTATACATATGGACTGAAGAGGTAATCTACTTCGGGGCATTCGTATACAAACCATTCATTGAGCTCCTTATTTCTCGAAATGGGTTCTACAGCCGATCCATAATGGACGTGCTTTTCACATCCAGTACAAATAATAAGTTGACACATATTACACTGATTCCCCTCGACGAAATTCCTTAAATCGTCTTTCGTGGGTGAAAATAACCCTAGATATAAAATCTCAAAAAGGGTCCATGTCAAAACTCCTTGTGGAGGGAGTTTTAGGGCTCATATGTATACGTAAGATGAAATACTCATATGGGTGTGTCGTTCATCCCATGTGTTTAGGCTAAATTCAATACTACAATTTACAAACTAATACAGAACTTAGCGTTACTTAAAAAGAAATGTCCCTAAATATAAAATTATAAAAATAAATTTTACAAATTGTTAAAAAATTTCAAAGTGCGAAATTTACAAATGTACAGTTTTCTCACAAAGAAAAATCAAACAAAATATACGGAATTTAGAGAAAACTGAACAATGTCAAGAGAAATTTAAAATAGCAATTTTGTTTAACAATGTGAAAATAGTAAACAAAAGTTAATTAAAAAAGTTACAAAATTGTGAAGATATGTAAACAAAATTAAAATATTTCACACTGTTGGCGTGACTAACACCACACACTAACCATCGGAAAGGTAGAATGTTCCCTCTCTTTATTATTTTCTTTTGGCACATAATTAAGGCCAGTGTCTCTTGTCCTGAAACTGATCTTTCTCCTGTCTTAGATGTTCCTTTTCTTGGACGACTTGGACATTCTAAAACCCAATATCATATTGTTCCTGACAGATATAGCAGGTATCTTGACGTTTATTTCGAGAGGAATAGTCAGAAGTCGTGTTGGACCTTCGAATGACTCTCTAAATATCCGAACAGTTGAGCAGTCTGTTCTGACTTTTACGTCTGCACACACTGAAAACTAAATAGGCGCATTCTGTTATGTCGAAGATATTCTAAATACAGGGAAAAGATGTTTCCTGATCAACACATAGGTGAACGATAGTGTTATGAAATGAACACACATTTCTAGAATCCAAGTGACGACAACCTTCTTGGTCACATATTACTGTCTAAGAAATATTGGCAGAAGTTCCCAATAGCGAATTTAACGAAGATGTGATTGATCCATGTCCAGTACCGTTTATCTCCACTGGACAAAGAGAGTCAGGATCAGCCAAGTAAAGAAAGTCGTTGGGTAGCTACTGAAGATTTTTCATCTTCCAGCTACCCAAAGGGACCTCAAGAAAGGTTAGAATGACGGTCTGCATTTACTCTGTTTAATTTAAACAGTTCAAGTCCTAATGGTTGTTATATCTATGTACGCACTATTGATAATTTGCCTCAAGAATATGTTGATAAACGAATGATAACACACACAGATGACATGGCGCCCAAAATTCAAAGGAATCGTCATATCTTGTGGAATCAGTTCTTTTAACAGTACTCGAAAATGTACTAAGTCTTGAATATTATCACTCACTTTCTTCCATGGATTTGGTAAAACACTGAAAACAGAAGAAGTCGTAGCATGGCAAGTCTAATGATGTCTTTGCATTGATCAATATCTTAGTACTTGAACAGTTACGAAAGTAATCAGTCTTCTTACAACATTCAGATACCAATTGTTCAAAAGACTATGCCGTTTCGGATGCAAATTGTTTTTTTTCATTTCTGTCTGTACAGTGTGTGTTTGTGTGCAAGAGTATAGTAATGTTTCTGTAAGTACTTTGTACTCGTGTATGTCATAGAATGTTTGCATGTAAGTGTGTTTGTATATTTCATCCCTTTCTTTTACATCCTACCCCTCTTCCGTGTGCTAGTCTGTTTGTATCAAAGTATGTGTA
>JAECUM010033873.1:0-28760 GCA_016617855.1 Megalonaias nervosa
TTAGACAGGAAAGTTGACTAATGAATGATAATTAAAACAAGTGGTACCTCGAGTCTGTACAACTTATAACATGTTGTTCAGGGGTAGAGAAGCAACATAGTTGACAGTGATGTTTGTAGCAAATTGCAATATATCTGTTCAAAATACATATAACAGTACATACTAAAGAAACAATGAAAAGTGCTATGTTCCGGATTTATTGCGTCAGGTACTCAGCCAGAGCAATGACATTTCCAATTTTGATGGGACAAGTACCATGTTTTATAGGAAATATTCATTACATTTCAAGGAAAATAACCACAAATGGCGACAATATAAAACGAAACTACAGCTCCAGACAGGTTCTACCTTATTGTGCAATGGTGCTGATCTTTCTGATCAATATCTAAGCCATGTCTTTGAGGTGTTATCTATCAATGTGGTAGTATGAACAAATTAACCATGTTAGCATATTTAGGATACACTGGACATGTATTAGGAAACTGGTCGCGGGTGGGATTAAAATGGACGTTGTGAACGGGTGACCGTTGAATAATAAAGGTAGCCGTTAGGACAGGTCTGACTGTGTATGTGTATGTGTCTGCATGCTACACATAGTATTCATGTGATGTCTATGGGCTTGATGATCACCTTACCAATGAATTTAAATCCATTCAGTTTAGATGCGAGCCAGAGTCCAGTTTGCTGTCTTAAAAAATCATGGACTTATTAAATTTTAAGTCAAGGTACAGTTATGTATTTTATACATTATTGTTTATAATTTTATTGGACCAAACTCTAATATTTGGAAAAGAAAATAGATGCTGTGAAAATTTACAACATTATAAAAATTATATCAAACAATGTTCTTATTTTATATTTCATTTTATGTATTATGTCTCATTAATTTCTAACTTTAAGTACAATTTATATCGCATAATATTATTATTTTAATATTCATCATTTTTTTAATTATGGAAAAGTATCCTATATTTATATTACAGGTGAAGGGCAGTGCTTTGGTTAGTGTGAACACAAGACTGGAATTTGAGTTTGTAGCCAACTGGTTACTTCGCCATGATATATACAAGTAATTAGTTTTTCACCTTTCTCACTAACATAATCAATGTTGGTATATTATTGTGTTAATAAAATTGCAGACCGCTCTGGTGGCCTAGTTGTTAGAGCGTCCGCCTCGGATGCGAGAGGTCGTGGGTTCTAACCCCGGCCGAGTCATACCAAAGACTTTAAAAAATGGTACTAACAGCTGCCTCGCTTGGTGCTCAGCATTAAGAGGTTAGTGTTAGGACTGGTCGGTCTGGTATCAGGATAATGTGAATGGGTGGGACATCATGCTACATGTCTGCGGCATGATACCCCAGTGCTAGACATCACTATAAACTGTCACACTGCAGACATCGTAGCGATATGACTGAAAAATTGTTAAAGCTACGTTAAAAATCCAAGTCACACTCACACAATAAAATGCACGCAAACAGGGTACAAAACTGCCTTGAACTAATGTATGATTGTTTTGTTCCAAATGATATTTCATTTCTGACTGTACCGTTGTAATGGGAAAGGGGACGGGGGCGAACGGTCTGGTTACCCCGTTCGCCAGAGGTCTTGGGTGTTAAAGCTACTGATAAAAGCAGAAAAAGCCCCTAAATGGCATTAAATTGCAGGATAATCGTTGGCATGGCCATGACTCCGCCCCGGACCCCGCTAGTGTAGCTGACAGCGCTCCCCAAACACCCTAGCTGGTGGGAGTGGGGTAGCTCCCCGCCCCAAGAACACTAACCCCGTCGATCGGCTTCGGCCCTTCGGGCCTCGCATTCGGGGCCCTTTGGGCCATCGTCATCGCCCTTGGCGCCATTTACGCCACTAGCCCTGGGCGCCATTTTTCCTTACATATTTTGTAAATTCAACCTGCCTGTCACTCAGGGTAGCTGGCATTTGGACACATGATACAAAATAGCCGCTACCCTATTATGTTCACCATTTCTTAGCCAATATAAAACATATGGCAGACCTGCATGCGATGATCCACTTGTCAGTAATCAATTGAACTGGCCAGGCAAAGCTAAACCTTTGCATACAAATAGAAATGCCTGCATGATCAACACATGTGGTATAGGCTGTTCTGTTATGTGTCTGTACACCCAGAAATGAAGGTCTGTCACGCTTATTTTGTACAAATTAAAAATAAAGTCACAAAAATTACAATTTCTTGGTCAGTGATGTGCTTATCGTCATTGGTTTTAGACTGACTTCTAATGAATATTTTTCTCTAATCTCAACTTACTGCTCACGCTTTAATTTGCCTGGCATTATAAAAAGGAATTTTGGAATACAATTTATGGTATCATTATGGGAGTTTTAGAGAGTATCCGGCCGATTATGGTTCTCAATCCCGGTATTCCCCAGTCAGATCAATACAGACATTTGCGAGCTCGCAGGCAGATCTATGCGCTGACAAACATTTACTCGATGTAGATCAATTACCTGTTTAGGTCGCTAGCGCTCCGGTTTCGTATCTATACGCGGAGACGTAGGTGGTTGATGTAGTCACCATTCAAGCAGCACAAAGGCCAACGATGGTCGCGGCGGTAATTCGACCACACACACGTGTTTTATTTCGTGAGTAAAATGGTTTTCTTGGCTATTTCGTCTTGCAGCTGTTATTTCACTTCAGTTATTTTCTCTCGTCATTATTTATAAGGGTTCCGCACAGCTCTTCTATTAATACTGTCACCGTGAAGTATAATTACTCAACAAGCTGGCCTTGTCCGGATGCAAAACGCACACGCATTTCCGACTCCACTTTACCATCAGTGATACCATCATCGTGTTCGAGAGCATCGTTGGCGTTATCTTTAGGGGTTAATATATGTTTTTGGCTTTGAAAATAACCTAACGGAATCTCTTCAAATCATTAATATGTGACTGAGAGGAATCGCGACAGAAAACGACAACGAGGCTCATTAAATTTTCCTTGACGCAGCACAAATAGAAGGTTAACATTTTGGTCGAAGTTGTTTGCATGATTCTGAGGCTTCCTACGTGTATACGGAAGAGGAACTGCATCGTCTGATCCATCCTTTTGAAACATCATAGACGGGCCAGTAGATTTCATATAATCGTCGCTGTATCTGGCAAGTCCAATAATTGTCTTGTGAATGTTGAGAATATGCTTTGATTTCCATTCCGTCGATGGAATAATGTGCGCTGTTGAACAACGTCATGACGTCGTTGTTGAAAATCCAGTCTTGGTATCGGCAGTGTAATTGTTACCGTTGTTACTGTGTTCAAGTTTTCCCTCGATTTGCAAGAAAGCCTCCCATGGAAGAAAACACGTAGACGTGTCCTTAATGGCTTGAGACCCCTAGCCAGGTAAGAATAATACTGAAACCTCGAACGCTGCGACATATCATCGCATATGAACCCATGTAAAACGCTGGCTCATTTAATTTTATCTTCGGTTGTACATTATCAGTTTGGTCTAATATCTTTTTGCCATCCACAACTGTAATTCATTTCACATTGCCGCATTCTCAATCATCAAAAACGTTAGACGTTGTTGAGCTGCTTTATTGACGATTTTGCTAACCGTGGCTGGCTTTGTTGCTGTCATGGAAGTGTAACTTCTCTTGGAAACGCGACTGTCTTTGGTTGTCTAGTCACTAATCGTCATAGTCGATCTCGAATCGATTAAATCCCTGCGATCATAGATTTTTCAACCGATCCGCAGCAGAGATTTTGATGTTATAAACAACTCACATTGCAGCTTGCTTTGCGATCGGTGTAGCACGCGAGGTTAGAACAGTGAGAACCTTTGGCGCGCCTCTGAACAGTCCCCTGACAACATCACCGAGACCATTTCCGTAATATGTCACTTAAACTGGCTTACTCGCGTTGACAACAAGCATGAGTATTACACTTCCTCGTACGACTGTCGTTGTATTAAATATCACATCGATCTCTAATGTACAATTGTATTGTCAAGGTCTACCCGCGGAGATCCAAAACGTGTCCGTCCTGGTCAATAAGGTGCGTCGGTGGGGATTTGGCAGAGAAGATACATGGGCGCCATCGGCCTAATGGACAGCAGATCACCCAGTGCGGTATTAGGGCTAAAAGTCAAACAATAATTAACAATGCGACGCACCTTGATAAACGTGAAGGATAGCTGCCGCTGATGGCGTCACTTGTCTTGTGATGGCGATGCAATGTCTGGTGTGAAATTGTATCCCTTGCATAAGATTAGTTTGCCTATGGGAACCCTAACATTATCTTTGCCGACTGTGCAGTATTATTTGCGTAATTATGAGATATGTACAAGATAGTACCGCTCCGGTGGCCTAGTGGTTAGAGCGTCCGCCTCGGATGCAGGAGGTAGTGGGTTCGATCCCCGGTCGAGTCATACCAAAGACTTGCAAAAATGGTACTAACAGCTGCCTCGCTTGGCGCTCAGAATTAAGAGGTTAGTGTTAGGACTGGTCGGCCTGGTGTCAGGATAATGTGAATGGGTGGGACATCATGCTACATGTCTGCGGCATAATGCCCCAGTTCAAGACATCACTATAAACTGCCACACTGCAGACATCGTAGCGATATGACTGAAAAATTGTTAAAGCTACGTTAAAATCATAATCACATCACATCACATCACTGATCAAGATTACAGACAGAGCTGAGGGCAATGTATAATGTTGCATCAGGCCCTGCTAAATAAACAGCCTCATCTTCCGGACCCTAACCAAATATATAATTACCACTACCTCCAAACAATGATTTGAATCTTTTTCACAACGGCTATATTCAGTTTCTTGTGTAAATCAAGTAATTTCTTATCCATCTATGAGAATTATGGATACGCAGAATCCTCCATTACTTGTCTTATACAAGAGAAAGCATACAGTAGGCAGAGAGTTGCCGATCAATAATAATAGTGATACAGCTGATCTTTAGCGGCTGTATTGATCTGACTGCGGCACGGGAACCTCGCTTAGGAGCTCACGCTGGTCACAATAGCAGATGCACGTGTATAAGAATCTCTGGGTGGAGAAATCATGGGGCTTTAAGCTATTGGGAACCGTGGTACTCTCAAACTCCCACACATAATACTACTACTCATTTACACTGTACGACAACTTTTAATGCTAATTGTTCCTCCAATGATCATCAAACTATGTACTTTGGCCATATGACTTGTAATTACAAATAGGCAAAGAAACTAAATCAACTGACAGAAATTTAATATTTGTAAAGTTTCTGAAAAGTCACCACATAATGGCGCGATCGAAAACATTTAAAATAAATTTAAACAACCTGTCTTGAGATGACGTGCACAGGTGTCTTGACACGATAATATTTATCTACTCAAATCATCGACACCATAGTGTTCACCTATTTGAATCGTAGTGGTCACTGATGTTATGGATCAGTAACTTCAACTTTATAAGTATATGTTTAACTGGTTATTTCAAACTTAAATGTGAATCTTTTGGATTTCGTCAGTTTTAGGCGGGGCGGGGTGGGTGGCAAACATGTTTGGAAGTGAAATGGGGAGGGGCTTGCCCCTATGTGTGGGCGCTCATGCTAGGTACTCGTAAAAAGTTCGAATTAATTACAAAGTATAGCTCTGGTGCGTTCGTTTGAAGTCATATGACTGCAGTAAGTAATGTAACGACCAAGAAGGGCATATACACCTTAAATAATCTGTTCTGAATAAACTTCGTATGTGTGTTTGATATTGTTAATAAACAATGTTACAAAGGGAAGTAATACGCCCTATTACAGATTTAGATCGCTTAAATAACATTAAATGGTTGTTTCCCTTATTACGATCAATCGGTAGATCGAATGGTAATTATTTCAGGTGCCAGTATCAAATGGTTTTCTCATCCATTGCAGTTTTAATTTAAGAAAATTGCAAAGTTATCATATATTCATGAATGTACTGTGTATTGTTTTAACATCTATGTAAGTAAATATTTTATTAGAGTGCTATGTGAATGGAAACAAAACCCATTGGGCATAGTGCTGTTCAATGGAAACATGTATCATATCGTGTGTTAATACAATGATTTCAAATTTGTGATGGTTTGGTTTTTATCGGTTTAACGCCATTTTTCAACACATGATAAGCTATGCATGGCGGCCAGTACAAGTTATAAAGTAAAACTGGTGGCAGAAAAATCAGCTAAAACACCAATGAGAACTACCAACCAAGGGGAAGCTACTGGCAAGCTTTCTCATATACCCATATTGGCCGAACCTGCGACTAGAACTCACTCGAACAGAAGTAAGAAGACGGCAGTGATAGGTAAAGACGGGAGCCCTAGACAACTTTGCCACCCGAAGCCCCGGCCAACAAATTTGTGAGCGGAATGGAACAAATAGTACAAAAGACGACGTAAAAAAAGACTAGCTAAATACATTATAAGCATAGCTATTAAATAAATGGAATGCTACATACCGTATAAATACATGTACGTTGTGATAAGACTGTGTAATAATAAAATATTAGTTATTTTAATAATGAAATGACATATGTTAGTGAGGTCGTGTATTTACTGTTAGAGTAAATTGATAACAGTTGATTTATACAAAAGAGGTATGACACACATTCATATCAATAAAAATTAATTGCAAGAATACGATACTCTGGTGTTTATACAAAAAAGAACAGGTGTTGTTCCTATTTTATATCCCATCTCCGCGTTGTTGGTGTATATGGTGGATCTAACCTAGAGATAAATGTATTTAAACATACAATAGTCTAGTGTACAAAACCATGGGCCTGCTTCCGGTACCCAAGAAGACTAGGACTCTTGTTCAAATTTATAAGTGTAGCTGTCTGTAAAGATACATATTATAAGAGCCAGCTGACGCCATATAAAATTATGTATTACACGTTATACATCGAGGAAAAACATAAAGATTCCGATTTCTCAGGTCAGTAAAATCTCATCTCATCTTTTTGTCAACCAGCTATTTAGTGTAAAAGTGTAGGCTTTATGCCCAAGACATATTCTTATCGGGATCTGACTGGCTGGATAATTGGCTATCAAAAGAAATTCATTTGCTTGCAGTTCTTCACACGACTAGATAGCCAATAGTTTACTCTTATGCTGTTTAATACAGGTAGCAAACAAAACTCCACCCGATTCGCCAATCATCGACCCCGCTTACCATCTTTTACCTACCTTTACTAGCCCTACCTTTAGGTTGTAAAACCCAGTCTTTAAAAGCGTACAGTTTATTACTTAGCTTGAATTTAGATATGGGCCGAGAATTGAACGATAATTTCTTATAAAATTATTTTTTGTTGAATATTACTTCTAGATCATTTAAAGACCATGCATCCCTTTTTTCTGTTTCAGCAAATATAGCTGGTATACAAGCGGTGAATATTCCATGGGGTTAATAAAATGGAACGGTGATGGTACTTACACCAATGACACCAACGCCTATTTTCCTGGCATCCTTCCAGATGAGATGAGGAAACAAAAATATGTCATCTACGCTTTTTCAGGTAATCAGAGGAAATAATTTTCTTATTCCTTTTGTGAAAGTAATGGATTGTTTACTGGATATTTAGCAATCATGAAAGATTAAAATATTGATTTAAGGATTTATCTTTTATTTTGTGTACGTTCATTGAAGTATGAACCAAAAAACGCAGTGCAAACTGGAGGATCCTTTTAATGAAATTTTACATCTAATAAAGACAAAATAATTAAAATTCTTTTGAAAAGTGCTTTTATAGACCGTTCTAACCTTATCTAGCCTTTCATGAATACATGCAAAATAGCAATCAGTATTCGTAGTTTGCATACAGCCAATCAGAAGACAGCAAGCAGTTCCCTAACAACATGGCACAAACTGACCCTTGGTCATTAAATCATTCTATGAGCAGCCTCCATTTGTCCAAGTACCCAATGTGAAATCGTCGGTAGACAAACACGGATATGATTAAATTGCAACATTAATTTGTTTTCTTTAGTTACTTTTGTCATTATTTCCCGATGTTGAAGTTTTGGGGTAACGCGGACTTGTCATAGCTAATCAAATATTTACCATTATAAAAAAGAAGTTTTATTCATTAGCTTTTCTATTGTCTTTAAATGACTTGAAAACTATGAGAGAGAGAGAGAGAGAGAGAGAGAGAGAGAGAGAGAGAGAGAGAGAGAGAGAGAGAGAGAATCTTCGTTGTTGATGGACCCAATAAAAGCACGATATGATCAAAGCATTCAAAAATAATTTAATTAGGGTTGATAAGAGCTGATAGCAAATCTCTTTCTTAAAGCTTAAGTGGAAGGAGGTTAGCACTGTTTGCGTTTACCATGAATAAAGAATTATTTCATAAATCAAAAAGGATGCAGTTTTTGTTTATGTTGGTTCAGAAAATATATCCTCGATAAATACTAACTTAAATTATCGTCTTCAAGACCCATGAATTTTTGATCGGCAACATCTTTGGAAATGTCCGTTTGTCTGTATGTAGTCTAATGTGTGTGTGTGTGTGTGTGTGTGTGAGAGAGAGAGAGAGAGAGAGAGAGAGAGAGAGGGGGGGGGGCTGGAGTCCTGGTTTGCTGATAGGTCTAAGGCGCTTGCCTTTAGAGATCAATGACATCTCACATCTGTCCGCGCGGGCCCGAGCTTAGGCTCGGCCAACTGGGAATGTGAAAACGTTTGTCAGTAGCTCCCCGGGGTTTTCCCAGCTTGTTCCTCCACCAGATATGGGGAGCCTCATGTAGCATGCAGATACCGTGGTATGTCACTGGGCAAAGCATTTTACTCCAATTGCCTCGGCACTTAATAACCCTCTTGTGTTGTAAAGCATCAAACCAAAACTCCACCAGTATTACTGGTCATCATGTGTAGTCTACCTTGGGCTGACAAATGGCGTTAAATCCACAATAGCAACAACCTACTTACCTGCTTTATCAGAGTCTATCCATATTAAATTCCTTGAAGAAACACGCTTACCATCTCTATAAATCCAGCACTAGCTTCAGTTTAGCTGATTTGTTTCCCCAAACACATTTCTACGACAGTCAAAGACAACTTCAATGTTTTCATGAGTCAGGATGCTAAAATCCTATCTATTCAAATCTGCATCAAGTTTTTCCTTTAAATTGAAATTACGACTAAAGAGAATATTATTTATTTAAAACACGAAAATACGACTATACGCCTTGATCTGGAGATTGTCTAATCGAATAATCGACTCATCGTGGTCTTACTATGCGTAATAATGTTACAAAGTACATGTCCTTATACGCTTGCCCAGACCATCTGAGGTCCGGGGTTAGACATCTAGTTCTTCACACCTGTAGGGTTAGGTTGTAACCGATGCAAGATAAAATTTCCGATGTAATATCGGCCGAGTGGTCTAAGGCGATCGCCTTTACCAACCACTGCCATCTTACCTCTGTCCGCATGGGTTCGAGTCTTGGGCTCTACCAATGTGGTTATGTGAGAAAGCTTGCTGGGTCAGATATACTGGCCACCATGTGCTGAAACATGGCGTTAAACCGATAAAAACATATATATAAAATCATTAGTTTTATCATTTTTATCCCGTTTTCATTACCTCGAAGAACACCTTAAGCCATATGTAGCCACTTTTGAGTTGAAGTGCCGTAAAACACTGTTACATGTATACATACTTGTACCATCAAATGAATAAGTTTACTCAGATATAAGTATAGGTTTAGATCTCAGTAATATAGAATCTAAAAAGTCTCAGAGTTAGACAAAAACGAGTTATGTTACAAAGCAGCTTGATATATAAAATGTTCATCGGTGGACATGCAGAAGTGTTGGAACAAGAAAGCTTTACAACGATCGGCAGCAATATAGAATATGTAATTTCGCTTTAAATGGAATCCTTTTGCTATATATATTATTTTAGATTTATTTTATATTCGTTATTTTATATGTATTTTATTAAGTATTGATTGTTCTGCGGTAATATATATATATATATATATATATATATATATATATATATATATATATATATATATATATATATATATATATATATATATATATATATATATACACATATATATATATACACACACACATATCTGTGTATGTGTCTCTGTCTGTGTAAGTATTGGATTTCTGGACTCAAGTAAACAATTTTTAAAAATATTGATAAATTCGTTTTGTTTCAGCGCAAAAGAAACAAGTGTTTGTATGACGTCGCTGTGAGCCTTACCTGTTCAAAACTTTACGTATTCTTCTAATCTTTTTTCGAGATGTGTTCCTATGTAAACAATCTGTCTTAAAATTATTATAAATAATCTGACATTTCCAGTAACGAATTTATTATGATCTCCAATCAGATGTAACTCAGAGGTATGAATGGAAGAGAGTTGCAGGGGATACCAAGAGGCAATATATCTGCGAGATACCGCTAAATGAAGTAAGCCGAATTGTGCAGATAAACCGTGGTTTTGGTAAGTACACACATACTTCTGTAACTTGTACTTCGTGAAGCAAAACCTAACAAATTCCGTATGTAACTGGCGTATGATCATGAATTAATGCTAAAATTTTTGTCTATACATTTTTTAAACATATAAGTTTGGATTTATATGGCCATCAAAAATCGCCCTCTTTCAAACCTGAATATTTTATAATTAAGTTCTGTTCCTAAAATAATCTGTTATGCTTATACAGTACTTTGTATGTGATTAAGACGGAATATGACACATAGAGGATATTTATTTTTTGAGTAGATATACGGTAATATTTCACGAGTGAAGTGGAAACATTGTATCGTCGCGAATATATTTACAACAAAAAACGTAGATTTGTTTCATCACATATGTTTTAAAGGTAAATTCGTCGATTTGCATGTGTTTTCTGGATTCTGTGCCATGGCGATTAAACTACTGCATTACTACACTGATAAAAAGAAGTTCCTAACTTTTATAATAAGTCTGGCACAACGAAGTTTGCAAATTGAGTTTATATACATCATGCTTCAGACTGTGCATTTTGCCAAAATAATGACTGTATTCGTACAAAAGTGAAGACATTTTAAAGTTTTTTAAACACATTTCAAACGCTGATCGATACTGTTGCCGTGGAATAACTAGAAACGTAGCAAATCATTGTATCTGGCAGACTTCAGAGCGTAACATCTTTGAACAAAAGGTTTTAATAATTGTGAATTTACTATTAAGGACTTTCGTTCTTCGTTACCTTTATTTCTACATTCAAACGTACATTTATGTGTGGCCTTGGCAAACTCGCAGTACTAGCCCAGTAGCAGACGCTGTATCCAATTTTCGATTGTCACTTAATTTCGGTTTGCAATCAACTTAAAGCAACGCTCAATTTCTCCATCGTTTACAAGTACCGTTGTGATGAGATTCAAAATGTTACTTAAAAATTGTAGTACTATATTTAATCACGAGTTTTTTTTTTCTCCTAAAACTATGGGGACCGTTTGTCATGAAGTATTGCAAGTATATAATACTGAATGCGTGACAAATAGCAACAGATCATGCAAGTTCAGTCACTGACAGTTTCCAGAATTCGTGTAGAAAACTAATTATAAAGATGCTAATATTTGAAGTCTACAATTTGCTGTTTGGAGTAAATTTTTAGTCATTTCTTGATGGCACCTCACTGACTGCATAAATGTGCAGTGTAGAGAACTACAATTTACCCATTTTTAGATCTGTACATTCTGATGCAGATAGATAGATAGATAGATAGATAGATAGCGCGAGAAAGAGTAGAATAAAAATGAAGTATGTAGAGAGAGAGAGAGAGAGAGAGAGAGAGAGAGAGAGAGTAGCTTAAAAATGAAGTAAGACCTAAATATGGACATACGGATTTGAGTAACACACAAAAGGCAGACATATAATTCTGTTACGACACTATGGTCTTCAACTAAGTAACAGTAAGGGGTGAAAACCAACAAATTTGGTGAAATTCAACAAATAATTTATTTCCCTAGAATACAAAGTGAAAATTTTAAATAACTTACAGTATTGTGAATTAAATCCCAAATAGTCCTGAAAGTTCTACCACAAGTCCAAACATATGGAGATCCGAATGCATTCCAGTGGTGTTCCGAATGAATTTCAATTTGGAGTGTGATGATGTGCCAATAAACTCCAATGAGCTAATTTGCCAACAGACTTGATGTAACACAATGATATAATCCAAATTGTGATTGAATAGATTCATAGTAATCCTAAAATATTGATTTATTCAGAAAATATTGATGAGCACTTTGTAATTTCAGTGAATAATGGAAATAAATAACTCCTCTCAAATAAAAACTGAACAGAACATTAAGATTGATTCCACTTTGGATGTTAAGATAGTACTGAGAAATGTTCTGAAGAAAACAACATTTATATCAAAACTGAGACATAATAACAGAGCCTGGATGAGTGTCATTTTTCCATCAAATTGTATCTGGAATATCTTATACCCCAACCCCCTCAACCCCCAGGCCTTGAACTCAACATCTATAAACATATTTACCTCCAGTTGATGCTGGTCTTAATATATAATCTAAAATCAGTGAGAAATATTAGCAATTTAATATGTTGTTTATAGAATAAGTCAGACCATAACCAGGCTGGCCCTAAACTCAGTTACTGACCAAGGTCAATCACACAATATAGATATACATAACATATAATCGTGGAGAAAAAAACAACACACATTACGAATTAAATATACTTAACATTTCTAAATGAGAAAAAGTAGTTCCAAAAGGGATATTGCCACCTTGGAAATAAAAGTGGTATCGTCACTAGAGGGGCGCGGTATCACCAATGTACCAAGTTACCGCGGTATATTTTTCCGTTGGTACTTACCACGGTATATTTAAACTGTAATGATACATCGGTAGTCTCCGTCGGTAATGAATGTAAGGAAGTTCTTGAGTAACCTTGTGAATTTAATGTTATTAAGAGCAAAATTTCGTTTTACATGACAATTTATTCAATAAATTATTTTATTTTTTTTTTACAAAACGGTTGTATTTGTCACAAATTAAGTTTAAATATAACACAATGTAATTATGTTCATGATCCTTTAATTACATTTTTGACCCCGTGCCACCTATGCCAACGTGGTGGCTGAATGGGATTTGTGAAAGATGCTCGGTTCAAATCCAAATGAAATCTTTGGAAAAATTCGGAATAAAAAACCGAAATAAATGTCAGGGTTTTTTTAATTTTATTATTTGTTGCTTTTTTTTGTTTTGTTTTTTCTATCGTATTTTAGTGTGTTAATAATATGCATTCCTTAGTAAACTCGAAAATTATCCTTCAATTTTGATAAGAGCAGTTGCTTTCTGTTTTTGAGTTTTACGTAATTTTGTTTAGTCCACTAAACATTTTCTCATTTGTTGAGTAAGTAAGTCTTATATTTACTGGTCCCTCTCTGATAAATATCTTGACGGGTGTTGGCATTCTACTCAAAGTTTTATAATCGTTATCGTGTCTTTTTAGATTATGGGTTGCCACCTACACCATATAATAGACTAGAGATGGGCCCCAAAATTGTTATCCAGCCTCAAAATGTGATCGTCATTGGCGATTCACCGTTGGTCAGTCTGGAATGCGTTGCGAAAGGGAACCCCCAGCTGCAGTACACGTGGTTGCAGCAGGTACCAGGCAATTGGATAGAATTAAGTGTCGCAAGCGACACTCGATACACCTTTTCAAATGGGAGATTTAGCATTGAAAACCCTGTAGAAACCAAGGATGCAGGGACCTACCGATGTAAAATGGAAAACCGTTTTGGATCTCTTATATCAGTTCCGATTTCATTATCATTTGGAAGTGAGTACATCTCTCTCGCTTTTTCAACGTTGCATACATGTTTTTATATTGAGATAAAGATCAATTTTGTATGCTCTTTATAAACATACATTTATCTGTATACTACTACTACTTCTTCTTCTGCTACTACTACTACTGCTACTACTACTAGAACTACTACTACTAATAATAATGATAAGTGGTGTAGATAAGAACGCCAAGCCTGACAAGGAGAAAGTCACGCAACACAAAAAGCATAAGGGACAAACAAGGCATTAACGGGGGATGTGAAGAGTGGCCGGAAAAATATTGATGAACACCAAGAACAGAAGAGCTGTAAACGAAAGTCAAGTGGATTGAATGACGAGCCGCCATTTGATACGATACCTCTCCGGAATTTACGAGGACACAAAATTACTATTGCAGGACAAGACTTGATTGCACGAAGGTATATAACCATGTACCCCACCTATTGATCCTGTAGTGTCTTCGCAAATAGCACGTTTTTTTTCTAAATAATCAAGTACATAACCGGCATCATTTATTGGACATCAACCAAATAGTTAGAAGATATGGATAGAAAGAATAGAAGACTGTTGAAGCAGAATAGATCGTCACAGGAAGTATAAAATGTAGGGCTGCAGGTCACAAGGCATTCTGTATATCTTTGTTCTGATGCAAGCAATCGCTATGTTTCAAATGGCGGGCGCCGCTGAGTAAACAACGCGGATAGGGTTTACGAGGTATTGAAACTTCTTGGTTTATTTTTCTCTCAGCCTTGCGCCAGCTTCATTCTTATTGCCCTGTCGCGTTTGCTGATAGCGCCCGCACATCACGTCGTTCCGACTGCGTCCTGACGTGAAAGCGACTTGCGGCTTGTAGCCCTTAAAGGTCCCAGACAAGCATTTTAAGGTGAACGAGTTCACATCAAATGTAAAAAGCTCAAGCAGAGTTTGGATTGAATTTAGCGAAGACACTGAAAACAATTTCGTTAATGAGATGTCTGATTATAATGTAATTGAACGATAAACAAAGTCCAACAATAAATTTAACAGCATGTTGCAAACCCAGTTCAACAACTGATATAAAGAAATGATATTGTTCCTAGACGGAACTAATCAAAAACGTAACGGCAGCGAATGCTGAAACGAGATTCAACTTATGAAACTAATTAGCATATATGATGGATATATGGGTCTAACACCATGGATGATCAATGTATAGAATTTATACATAAATATGAATAATGTATCTTTCATCCACGGGTAAGATGTATTTATTATAGATTTTACTCATATAAATACTGCATTGTCGATTTCCCTCTTATAGTGATATTGAAAAATATTGATTGAAAATGAAACATATGTATCTCGTGGCGTCCAGTTGACGATCGCGATGTATTTCCGGTTCCAGAGCTCTCGTTGAATGGCCAAGGAACCACCACGCATGCCCACCCCTTCCCAGTCTGCCGAAGGACCCCTGGAGAGCCTCGTTATTCTCTACATACACGTGGTCGCAATGTTTTGGTCCCTTACTGCGAGTAATCCCGATATTGTCCTTTGAACCAACGTCACCATCGCCTCCAGCATTCGGGTTATATGAAACCTCTGTGTTTTACGATTTCTCATGAAAAACAGTCAGATATATAATGTTGGAGCCTTGTGGTACATGAGACACGGTAAAGTACGAATACAATAATATACATTACGAATCCATGCTCAGGAAATTACATCGTTAATCATTAAATCATTTCATCAGAACGACTGTACGAGATTATATTTATAATAAGTACATTAGTACACGAATCTGAGTCCGAAAAACATAGTCTCACTGAATTATAAGAACTCGGATATTGCCCTATCTTTAACGCATGCAACGTATAACTGAAATCAGTTTGCATGTCCAGTTTTAAAAATAACTTAAGGCAGATTAGTCTGTATGATAACATGTGACATAGGTCTGACCCTCTGTAAAATACGATTATAACGTATATAACAGATAGCCAGATATAATATAATTTTATATTTCACATATCTCAACAGATGAAGATTATTCCGGAGTAGTGGACAACTTCCTGACAAAACTCATTGTATTGCGAGAAGACAACAAGAGTTTTCGCTATAATTACCCTGGCTGTGGTGCAAATCAACAGCCAGTGAACTCGAGATAATCGGGTTTCTAACTGCAGGTACTTTGCGCATGCAGTAAGGGGTAAATTGAATGTAGTGTTACGAAAGAGCTAAAACTATACACAAGCCACCCTCGGGTAAAGGTGTACGCGCCAATAAAACCAGAATACGTTTTTGTTCATATATAATGCATTTTACTACACACAATTCCGTGACACTGACGCTGCTTTTAATTCGTGAATGCCCAACTACTCTTGAGGAGCATTTACTTTCATAAACTGTACCCGGTTTGCTATATGATCTTCCAGCACTTGCTTGCAAGATTGTGCTCAGGAGCTGCTGTGAACATGAGAAGCCACACGCATTGTACGTACCCGGTCGTCCACTAATATCTAGTCCATGTCTTTGGAGCCCATTTTTGCGGGCGCCTGTCCGATACCTAGGTGCTTACGCAATTATACGCCTCAATGATTCGGGTGAGGGCCTTTACCTGCTCGTTTTCTCAGTTGCCAAAAACCAGTATTTAAGAATGGTTCTGAAAGTGAGCTTGAAGCGATCAGATCCGCAAAGGGGCGAAAAGTCACATCAGTAGCGCTGTTTGTCTCTAGCTTGCGGACTTGTCTCAAGCTGCTTCCGTCATTCGAACATTGCCGCTGTTATGTTCCTTGTGCTTTTTAGAGGCTTGGCGGAGTCTATTACATTGAGAATGCTCTTGTAGCCCTGGTTGAGCCGACTTAGCTTGTTAAAAGTCACTATGGCTTCTTGGTATGTGGCAGCGGGACCACCGATAGGCGCGAACTCTTTATGCAAAGTGACCAGCCGCGTCCGTTTTTGTGAAGCTGTGCTATTGTCCTTGGTTGCAAAAGTATCATCTCCAAGCCGATGGGGTGTTGGCATCTTGTATGTAGAGCTTGTTGCTGATGGTATGACCTTGCACTGCGTGACCTAGCAACGATTGAGTTTGAGACCGCTATTTTCCTTCAGTGTTAGGTCCACATCATAGCAGCCTCGGATGGTAATGTTGATCTCGGTGACCATCTGATTGGCATACTCGGCGTTTGCGTTAATCTTTTTCACCTGGGTTTAGGTGCTGCCGACCCTACTACTCCACCATTCCATTCGTCTTTTTTTCAACGACCGTTGCTGAATGTTCTGCAACCAGGCATGCACGTGTTCCCTGCTGTCATTGGTATACACAATATGGGGCGGGGAAGTCTTAGCTTCTTGCTGCTGAATCTCAGTCCATGGCACAATCTTCAGGCCATGGCTTTATGACAATCTGAAAGATTTTGTCTTCTCTCCGTTCTCCTTCAGATTGTATTGAAAGATATGTGAGAGGTCCTCGTCATAATGGATGTCGAAGTTAACGTCAAGGATCTGTAAGACAGAATCATTTTTGGACGGATCGCCATTGCCGAGAATAATATGCGAACTTTTGTAAATTTAAATCAAGTCACATATCCATTCAGTCTATAATGAGCTGTACAAGAAGACCTACTTAAAGATAGCTGTGCTGTCAGGACTGACATTGTAGGGCATCAGGGTTGCATAGTCTTCTGCACCTTCCGCTTGCGGTCAGTCAGGGCTGTGTAGAGTGATTGACTGTGGCTCATATACCCTGGTGACACCTTCGCATCAGAAGTTTTGGGACAGCACTTTTTGCACGTGAGCAATGCAAAAGGCCGCATTCCAAGTTCCGGGAGAGCGTCCAACAACCAGTAAAAGGCGGGTCACTGGTGGTGGCATGTCAGTTTGCGAGATTTTACGGGAAAATTATCTTATACCGCTGCGTTGTAATCTATTCATTCTGCTGTCCAATTCCTTGGGTGCGCCTGCTTCTATCAGTTTTGAAGCCCCCGTATCATTCCATTCGTTGTCCATAGTGATTTGCTACTATTTAATGGCAGAAACACAGGTTCCCTTGTTCTACCAGGCGTTCGGGCAAAAAGAAAGTTGCCGTCATCCAAGAGGCGCCCGATTTGTCACCGATTCTGTCAACTAAATACGAACTTTCAGACAAACTAAAAGTTCTCCTTTCGCAAATACTGGCCAGCTCCCCGAGAGTCAAGTAGAGTGCTGTGTCGCCAGTGTGCTACAAAGCTTGAGGAGCGGGTGCGCATGTCGTTGAGAATGAGTTGTAAAACCGGTTGATAGCGCTCTGAAAGCTCTCGTTTTTTGTCTGGTGGAGGTTTAGAGCTCTGTGGGCAGGTGGTCGTTCCTGTATGTCAAGATGCACTCTTGACTTGTCTTGTCCTGTAGGCTTGTTTGTTCAAGGGCTGCCACCAAGTCCGTGATCGAGGTTAGCTATGTACCTTTCTTGTCACTGTCGCTTATTTTACTGCTGTACAGCTGACCCAAGACCTTGGTGACGTTATTAGCTACAGTCTTGTGGGGGACAATCTCCTCGAGAATCGTGATTCCAATTCTAACTCCTGGGGTTTACACCAGGACCATACTTGGGACGAAATCATGCCTTGAGCCAAAGAGAATGGGATCGGTGTTTTGAAAATCTTGTTGCTTGTGTTCTGGCCAGCTCATGATCGCGAACAACAGCCCTTACTATGTGGACACCATCTGCAGCAGTACAAATGGGTAAGTTCATCTTCACTACAATGTGATAGCTCATCTCGCGGGTCAGTTCGTTGGAAAGCTTCTTAACCCTTTCACGTCTTGCTGGTAGCACTTTTCAGTCGAAATCTTGCCGTCATTCGGCTGATCACCCACAATGTCGCCAGGTGCATCGCGCCAAACGCGCGAGAAATGCTAGGTCGATCTCAATGGAGAAGCCTCCAACTATGCCGTTGTGGTGTACCAAACCGCCGGGCTTGATGTAATTGGCATGTTATCGCTTGCGAATAAGCCCATCGGGCTCTTATACAGCAATGCAAACCATTTTCGTCATTTCCTGTTGCCACAAGAACAAATGTTGCTGTCACTCTCTAGCAGCAAACAACGGAAGAGCGGGGGGGGGGGCGGGATTCAAGGCAACGGAGAGCTTCCGTAATGCTATTGACTGAGCCTACTGGAATAACTGTCTCGCTGGAGTTGCAATGGTTTGGCCACTTTTTGTTGAGCTCATATCTGGTCTTTGACGGCTTGTTGGCATAAAGCTGCAAAACATCTTGACGTCCTTGTTTAAAGCTTATAATATGACTATTTTGTAGGAGAAGTGCAAAGGGTGTCTTGACGTGTGTGTTGTATCTCTCTGGCTCATACTGACAGACCACGTTGCCATCAATGCCAGTAGCAATACCACGCAGGCAATGCTTGCAGTCAAATCTCGTCGTAAGCCCAATATGTTTCCCAGGGCTCACTTTCGGCAGGGTGAGATTTACGTGGCAGGCAAGCTTCCACAGTTGTGTGTAGAGAGATGACAACTACAACTTACTGAGGAGGTTTGCCTTGGTTCATTTTCTTTTTTTCCTGAATGTATGCAATAGTTTCAAGGGATAGTTTGAATCTCATGTTCCCTAACAGGCAGAAACTGTCTGTGTGTGTTTTCATTGTTTTCGAAACTCGTCTGCTCTTGATTCTTTTTTTCCTCAGTAAGAGGCTATTTGTGTTTTTGAAGGTTTTAATGGCACTTTTAACACATTATTGGCTATACCATGCCAAATAAATGGGATATAATTGTGCCTTTCCCAAGGACAGACCGAAGCAGCCTATGCAGTCTGGCCTAGCTGAATATCGAATCCGTAACCCTTGAATTACGAATCAGATGCTCAAACAACTTAGCTATCGGATCTCAATTAGTATTGGGACAAATGACACCTAATCAGCGTGAAAATCAATGATATTAATCAAAACTCTATGGACAGATCATTCATGTATTCCTTCCTTTTCACTTTTCTTATTTAACCTTTCCCAGCAATCTTAACATTTGTACCTATCACGAACGTGAGCGTTCTTGCCCTTTTGCAAATTTGTAGTAAGTTAAAATAGTTCTGTTTAAATGTACACAATATTTAAAGTTAGTGCAACACGGACAGCCAATTAAAATCGCTTTAGATTTTATCAAACATGTGTAATTGACAAATTTTGAGACTGGCATATTAACCTAAATAACACAGTAGTCGCGTGCTAAACAAATATATGAATCATGCCTCAGAAATTTATAATCAGCAGGCATGTTCGTTTTCCTCAGGAATGTAAATACTAAATAAATGGGAGATAATTGTGCCTTTCCCAAGGACAGACTGAGGCAACCTATGTTTAACTTTTTAATGGATTATTGTACTTAAGGAAATAAACACTGAAGTGAAATGAGGTTTTGGTCAACTAAAATCTCACATTATATTGGCTACTGTTATTTAAAAATATGAACAAATCCGCTAAATTATGAAATGTGTAACAAGCAGCTAAAATTAAGGGCTAAGAAATTTTATATATACTTTTAACTTACCTCTGAAGCTTGCAGACAAAGACAATTGTACTCTGATGTAATAAAACATATTATCAGAATGGAGCCATACACTACTACCATACGACTTAAATTTACTCTCAGGATAAATTGAATTTATACATTTGCATATTTTGTACATTTTGCATGTTTGTATAGGAAACATGCCATTGAACAGACATGACCTATTTCAGGACTCGATCAGTTTAGTCCTAATATTCCGGGTCCAGTCGAGGCAGCCCTTTACCAAGGAACTTTCTTACAGTGTAATCCGCCATCTGCAAAACCAGGTAAGATAACTCTTATCTGTTTCTTTTTTCCGCCTATTATACTGGTGATAAGATCATCTACCCAATTTCTGAAATTTTGTTAATCTACACTTAGTCTTTTTAACACAAATTAAGCTCAATCTTTCATCAATAAATTAATATATTTTAGCTGCGATTTTCAGAGATAACATTTTGGTATTTGAGTAATCATTTACGATTGCGTTGCCTTCGACCATCAGGATATGACACTGTTGTCTTAATTTTGCTGATCTTTATCTTTGTTTTAGCAAAAATTCCACAGATACGTGTGATCGATCTGTATCTGCCTGTCTCTCTGTCTGCCTCTCTTTAAATTTTTAACTAATTTAATAAATACATAATTATTTGGGGAGATCATAAGTGTTAGTGCATAGTTTTGGTAAACTCATTTTCTAGCCCTGACCTGTCAATGGTACAAGGACAACATATTTAACTTCATTCGCCCAGAACTTCAGCCGTACCAGTTCATATCAAGCAACGGTAACCTTTATTTCTCGGAGGTGCAGGATTATGATAGCGGGTTTTACCACTGCGTTGTGACTCTGACCGGTCGACCCGGGGATCAAAATTCAATCGTGCAACCTCCCAGCAGGACCAGTAAGGGAATCCAACTAAAGATAAGAGGAGCACGTAAGTAGAAGGTCAAATAGCAAATATTAATCTCTAGATGGGAGGTGGGAGGAAAAGGATGGAGAGGCCAATGTAGGAAGGTCTGCATCGTCTAACTTGGCATTACGTATTTGCAGATACTGCTGACATCATTCCGGAGACAAATTATATTCTATTTCCGCTAGGTTTTGTCGGGAGATAACACAGGCTGGAAATATTAATTCTGCTTACCTTCGAAAATACGAAGAATTCATATTTAATAGACACTACACTTTCTCGCATGTTGTAATTATAACAGTCAGAAAATATTTACAGTAGAGTATATTTTCCTTTCTGAAAAGTCAAATATGAATGTTTCTGTTTGAAATTATTTTAAAGATTTCAAACTTGAAAATACATCATTGGCTGCACATTAAATTTCAAATGCATCATTTGCAAATAATTATCTTTAAAAGTATGACCTTCACAAACGTTGGCGCATTTATTACCTGCCCACAATATGTAAGACGAAGTAACGCTGCACAAAAACAAAGACTTCACTAATAAAGCGATTATAAATGTGAATAGTTCGTGATATGTTATGAAAGGAGCAGTAGTCCTGTTCAAATTTGAGACATTGAAACTACTAACGTTACGCCTTCGGTAAATTTAGTCATCGATGAATTAAAATGACAAAGGCAAACAAATGATCATTTTTGGATAGTTTCCAAACTACGTTGCATTTGAATGCAGAATTGCAATCTCTGCGTATTTTCGAGCTTTTAAAATATATAAGCCACATTTGGAAAAAAATACATCCGATCCCAATTGCTGAACAATACTAACGACAATAATTTATATTTCTTTGCAATGTAACATGGGACACCCCATTCCCTTCAACTGTAAACTCAAAACATAATATGTTGCTTGTTCTACTCGATATATGTTGTTCTAGTCCCTCCTCCACCTCAAATCTTGTAAAGCAAAGGTTCAAAGATTGAAGGAATTTATATGTTATCATTTAAACGTTTGGATCATAAGAAAGGAGACCACTTAGTTTCCAGTAATATTCGACATATTTTTATTACCAATTATCTTCTTCCTTCCCACCTCTCTCTCTCTCTCTCTCTGCTCTGCTCGCTCTCTCGTTTTCCACATTGATTGTCTAAATGATACGTGTGCATAGTAATATAATTTATCTTTTACTTCACCACCATCATCATTAGCTGAGACCATATATTACTGGGTGTTTTCGGCCCATATCCCAGATGACAGGGTAGCAGTGTTGATCAGTCACTGCATATTGGTGGTAGGCAGCAAGCTCTTGTCCTCACGATTCATCCATAACCAGCTGGACGCTCTTTCAATAGTTCTGTTCAGTGCTTGAACTGTCACTTTGCCGTTTTTCACTGTTGTCCCTAGCGGGGTGAGCAACTTTCAGACCAATTGAGCAGGAAATTTCCACCTTATTTTATAAACAATTAAGTACCCATTCCCTGCTCTTACATGTCTCTATCAGTTCTCATACTTTTTTTTCATATATCATGTCACACATTTCCTCCAATGAGTTACCTCATTCTTCACTAGCTTCTTCCTAAGTTCTAAAAATTTTCTACATCTGGACATAAGATGTCTGGACATTTTTCGGGGAAACCAATTTCTTCCAGAAATCTACACGCATGTAACAACTCTCTGATTCACTAATGAGTTCCCTCTTCTGTTATAACATTTTGCTGCTTTCTTCCTTTTTGACAAAGATGATAATTCTCGGACTGGTGATTGCTGCTGACGTTTCGTCCTTCTGTCCCTTGGAGTCCAAGATGTTTTCTATCTGTCAGAGAACCCTGCCATGCCCCCTTCTGTAGCTGCTTTTTAGCGTGCTAATATGATGTCTTCTGGGCTACATCTTTTACCACAGAGAGCTCACACGGAATTCTCAATAAGGATCTATCAGTGCATGTTTGTTGGAGATGGCAAAAGATCATATACTGATATCAACAGAAACTTTATCCGGAGTTGCTCGTAATTCCAGATATCCGACCACATTAGTCTTCTCTATGGTAGAGACCACCTTGTCCATGCTCCTTGGCTTTCAAGTTGGACAATCTTTGATAGTCGACTCTCTTCCTCCACTATCCGTAGCTCGTACTGGATCATTTACCTTGTCTTAGTTGGGTTAGCTTCCTTCTTGGGCTGGGTGTGACCTGCTCCCATTCCTTGTCTCCCAGAGTTTGCGTCCACTATTTCCTTGTGTCTGCTTTCTGCTGATTGAACTGCACGCAAAACTTACCACTTTCTTCCAGTCCTGATTTCAGTGCGAACAGTAGCCACCCTCTTGTGACGCCAATACTTTAGGATCATAAGTACTCTTGCTTTGGCCACCTTGAAATCTTTCACCACTGATGTCAATGGTAGCTGGAACATTCAGACCTAGTGTAGAGCCCAACTCCTGACAATGATGGTTGGACTCCAATCCATCCGCGCAGATACTTGCTGATTGCCCTCTATAAGATGTCCACAATGGTCGTCACTATCTTGTATGACATCAATTGCCAGACCATACTATACTTCATACTGGTACATCAACTCCTTGCATTTTTCTGATGCCGTTGATGTCTTTCAGCGTCGCATCAGACCACCTACCAAGGCACTTTACAGGATTATCCAGGAATGGTGCGGTCTGCTAATCTTCGATCTTCATCACAAACGACCGTTTCTTAATACCATGGTCCTGTACTTACTTGCCTGAAACTTAATGTGAGTCTATGATAGAGCCTCATACAGTACTATCAACACACATCTTGCCTGGATATGCGTGTCAGTGGTGACTGTCAGGTCATACGTTAATACCCTGTTGGATAGTAATCGTATCCTTGCCATTGTTTCGACCCTCTTTACTCCCTTTCTTCTGCTTTGATTATGAGGTTCGTTCCCAGATAGTATAAAAAGTATAAAAGAGAGGATATAGTCTGTGGCGATACATCTTTCAAGCTCAGTCCTTAAAGTGGTGAACTTTACCGTAAATCGTTTCTGAATGTTTCTGTAATACTGTCTGATTAACTGCTGTACACCCTTTTGCATATGGTAATGGTCAATGGCTAATTACATCAGCTTGTTCGGTTTTCAAGCATAAGCATGGGAAAGATCTAACCATACGATTGTCAGATTACAGTTTTGAATCTAGGCTTCTCTGATGAGCTAACTTACGGCATTCATGTGTGAATCGCTCGCAGAAAATTCCGGGGCGCCTCTTTTCTGCATTGATGTATCGATATACTTATTGCTGTTATGTACTTGGTTATTCTCTATGCCAAGACAGAGAAGAATGTATTTCCATCTATGATCCGTAGCAATATTGTTCGGAACTGACTAATATCTTTGGAGTCCTCCTACTTTAGTAGAAAGCAGACCACGGCATACTGCCAACAAGCAGGGATACTCGCTTTCCTCCATATTACCCGCATCAGTCCCCACAGATATCGAAGTAACTCACGGCACATCTTTTGCATCTTGTTGGGATACCACAAAGTCCTGTGGCCGGGTTAGGTCTAACGTTCCTTTCTACTCTACACAATTCATTCCAGGTTGGTTTCCCTATATCAGGAGCGCAAAATGTTGGCTATATATGTAGGATACTCTGATGCCCTGTCAGATGATCTTCTCTGTGAGGATCAGAATTCGTTTGTTTCAGGAGAGCTGTTTCCATTCTGCAACGCTGCAAATCACCAGACCGTTCTCCCAGATGAACTGAAGTAAATTTGTAGAGATTCGCGATAAAGGCCGCCCTCTCGAATGACTCCATTATTTCGATTCTCTCTAAAAATTGTTCTTTTATCCTAACTTTAAGCGCTATTTCTCTATTTCTGAGGACCTGATTTTCAGTTCCATCTTTTCTTCTTGTCTAGCGTCATTGATCTGTCTTATCGATGACCGAAGCTGCAGCCGTATCTGCCTTAGTTCGAATTTTCATCTATTTGATATATAGGTTGGGGGTTTGATCTTGTTTTATGACACTAAATCTATATTTTCCTCTGGTATACGTGATTGTAGAGAGGGGTAGGATCCTCGCATCGACATTGCCCTGGAGAGCAGCATTTAGGATATTCTCCAAGTCATCGTCAAACTCTTCCCAGGCCTTCTTATTTGTTCATCTTAGACTATTCCACTATCTCCCTTCTTTCTAATTCAGCTCTAAGCATTACCTGTTGTTGATCTTGATCTTCACTGAGGTGTTGCAGCTGAGACAGACTAAAAGCAATAGGCGCTCCCATCCAAAGTAATTGCGACGAATTCATTAGTTTCTTTCCAATCCTGATAAAAATGTATTGAATCTCCTTCTCCTCCACTCTTACCGTTGCACTTGCCTGAGATATATCTGCTGCGTAGACTGTGGTGTGATATCTGGCTGATATCCTCCTTCGTCTTGCGAGAGCTAGACTCTGCACGTTGCAACCGATTTCTCACGACTCACTTTTTGACCTTGATTGATGAATTTTCAGACCTCTTGCATTCTTGAACAGTTTGCCACAATGACATCTAGCCTCCGCTACCACGGCTGTCAATGTCCATTAAACAAACCGTTTCGTTACCATTAAATCCGTAATCTCGAACCTTTCATCTCCCCTCTCTGAGGGCTCTTAGGGTGTTCATCATCTTGCTGTGTAGTTGATGCCCCATTATGAGGGCTGTACGAAGAGATGCCACCCAGTCATGCACCTGATATAGTCTTTCCCAGCTACCATCTGTCTCTCCAACGTCACCGATCTATCCTCGGTTGCCATCCATCCTTTCCTGACAGCCGCTGGTTGCCCAGAAGAATCAATGCTGTAATACAGTGCATCTACTGCTGCACTGCTGTCGTCATCAGGCGGGACCAACTATCACTTGGTGTTTCGCACTTATACCAAAAGAAAACTCTTGATGCCGTGGGGTACTGTTGATCAGACGCAACCTGTCAGTTGTAAGCAGTCAGCTCTTGCCCTCACGCTTCAACGATAACCAGCTGAACGTTCTTTCAATAGTTTTGTCCAGTGCTTGAACCGCCACACTGCAGTATTTTCCTGTTATCTCTAGAGCATCTTCCAGACCGACTTAGCGGTATACCCTCTATTTGCAACCTCTGCTAGGAACAAGCAAGTACTCTGTATCCTGCTCTTGTATGTCACTATCAGCTCTGCATACTTGGTCAACTTTCTTTTATGAGCTTTTTTGTCTCTCCTTCCAAGGTACAGTCAACTCAGTGGCTACCAGCCTGTTCATAGACTCTGACCAAATGATTACATCTGGACGCAGAAACGTCTGGACATTTTCCAAGAAAACCAATTTTTTTACAAGATCCACTAGCATGTCCCAAATACTTTATTCATTGAGGATTTGCCCATGAAATACTTTTTTTCCAACGTTTTCAGGGCTTGTGATGACTTCAACAATTGTTATATATTTAGGAAATAAGAATGATCGATAGAGTCTACTATTAAATCTGTTCATAATACTTTTTTTTCAACACCACATTATCCGTAGATCCCTATTTGATGTACCTTTCTTCATTTAGAAATTCAAAGAAAGAGAAAATAATTGTCCTTTTCAGTTGTTATCACATTTGTGATTGCATAATGCAGACAACTCGTCATTTTTGTTTGAAATGACCGTGCAGTCTATACACTTCAATATTAGCATCTGCTCGACTCTTTGTACTAACGTAACACATAACAGCAAACCGAGGATTAACTAAAAACGATAATGCAGTCGGTAACTTTGGATAATCTAACTCCTCATTTAATTTCAACGGTAAAATTCGCGAACTCGTTTGGACTACCTTTTACAGGCGACGTGGAATTTTAATTTACACATGATATTCTATGAAAAGCAGAAACAATATACAGTTTAAAAATTTTCTCTCAAGTTAAACTCACGAATAAGTCTATGAAAATGTAAATGAATTACGTTCAAGTTTAAATCATTGCATATAAATGTAACTTGAATGCGGCTCAAAGTTCAAATCGTGCTGCTTCTAAAACAAGGTTAACACATCTGCTGATTTTTTCACAAATTGCGGACTTTTCACCGATTGTGCGGATTTCGTAATTTCGTTAATTTTATTGGAATTCTGTACTTTTATGGAATTATATGAGCGCTTTGGCTAATAAATACAAACATTTCAGATCCTGATGCTGAGATATGAATTGCACACAGATTGCGATAGTAAGGTACATGAAGATAACGCTAGATTTCATGTAAAGTTAGATTTTTAGGAGAGTAAGAACTTGAAATGTGCTCCTCTTCTTAAAAATGAATCTCGCTTGCAAAAGTGTTTTAGAATGTGGTTTTTGTGATTGTTAGTAGTTTGCAGATGTTTCGTGAAATTGTTTTGCTTATGTTACTAAAAGCGACTGGCCTTTATCCCATAGATTTAATGATGTGCTTTTAATGATAGCTTCTGAATAAGATTTAGAAATCTGAGTCTATTGAAGAAACTCTGGGTCAATTTTGTGTGTTAGTGTACTAGCCAGCTAAAATCCCATAAATTTTGTCTCAAAAAACAATTGCCATCAGAAGTATTTTACGTACGATACAGCAGGTGTTTTATCCTGTTTATGTTGTTAACAATATGGAAAAAATCCAACTAGCAAATAATTTTGACAATGCAAGAAGTTTTTGATCCCTTACATTTTCAGCTTCAAGCGAGTATGGACCTATTATCCACAATGATTTCATTGCTGTTTTTCCAAAACCAGCTCTTGTTGGCCAGGACATCAGACTTGAGTGCTTTGCCTATGGAAGGTAAGGCTGTACATAATTAAATGTGAAACTGACCAAAAGGCAGAACAGAGATCATAACGACTACTAATTAATATAACTTTACAATTAAAATCTCGTCATTCTATTATATAATGATTTGTTAACTTCGTGCTTATATTGTTAATTTTGTGCATCTGTTGTTAACGTTGTGCATATTCTGTTAACGTTGTGCATATGTTGCTAACTTTGGGCATATATTAACTTTGTGCATATATTGTTGTACATTCTTCGTTCAGTTTTTACGTCTAGCTCAGGTTTTATTGCACCCCGTATTCATACTGTCATACCTGGAATCATAAAACATGTTAGGGGAAGCATCTTGACGAGTACTACACCCTCATCAAGAGCGCGAACCATTATGACCCATATTTCACACTTCATTGACATTGTTTAAATTTTGTATTTTCCGTTTATTTATTGAGCTCTCTTTATGCTAGAATCAGCAAACTAGATGACTGTATGCACCGCTATTAGTACCAAAACTTTGCAACAAAAGAAGGTCACGGTAACCGGTATTTCACAGTTTACTAACTTAGGTTAGGTTTTGCATTTAGTTCATGACCAATAATCTTTTGTGAATCGTGTTAGTGGGTGAGATGCTGCATATTAGCGTGTGACCCATATCTCACACTTTGCTGACTTTCTTTTTTTCAATTTTGTGTTTTACATCCTAGATGATAGTATACATCACTACTAATATTACATCTGTATAATTAAACGAACTCACTGTGTCTTATAG
>JAECUM010033874.1:0-30195 GCA_016617855.1 Megalonaias nervosa
CCTCCCTCTCTCTCTCTCTCTCCCTCCCTCTCTCCCTCTCTCTCCCTCCCTCTCTCTTTATATATATATATATACGTCTTGAAAACACAGTTAAAAACGACACTTCCAGACACGTCAACCATACTAACAAATACTCTAATTTGACAAAAGAAGAAACAGATGCCCTACACTCACTGAAAAGTAGAACAGGCATCATAATTAAGCCTGTAGATAAGGCTTCCGCTGTTGTCGTTATGAATAGGGATGACTTCATTAGTGAAGCAAGTAGACAACTAAGTGACGCTAGGTTCTACCAAAAAGTAGACCATGATCCAACACTGGAATATGTAAAAACCATCACAAATATTATTGACGAGGCGTACCAAATCGGGCACATAGACCAGCAAACGAGAAACTACTTAAGCACAGAAAAACCGAGAGCAGGTAGATTTTATCTTCTTCCCAAAATCCACAAACAAGGAAACCCGAGCAGAACTATAATCTCCGGTACCGGGCATCCCACAGAAAGGATATCGGAATATTTGGATCATTTTATCAGACCACATGTCCACAAACTACCATCATATCTTCACGACAGAACAGATACTAACAGATACATTATTTGTTTCTTTACTGCACAACGAAGGGATACAGGAGTGTAGAGAAGCGTGGGAAACTAGAACTGTAGACAATCCACCCACACACTTCCTAGTCCAACTCCTGGAGCTTGTCCTAAAACTCAATAACTTTGAATTTAATGAAGAAAACTACCTCCAAATCAATGCAATCACAATGGCTACACAAATGGTCCCTTCGCATGCTAATATTTTTATGCGAAAACTGTAGGGTCAACTTTTAGCATCGGTTGAACTTACACCATACCAGTGGGTACGCTTTATCAATGATATAGAAATGAAGTGGCAACATGGAAGAGAAAGTCTGGATGACTTTATATCAAAGGCAAACAACTTCCATCCTTCAATACAATTCACGGCAGAAATCGCCAACTCAAACCACGTTTTCCTGGACAAAACAACCAGACTGGTAGAAAACAAACTCCATAGAGACATCTACTCGAAACCAACCTGCAAACACCAGCATCTTCTCCCATCCAGCTGTCATCCACAATACTGCATTAGGAACATTCCATATAGCCAGGCACTGAGGATACGCAGAATTTGCTCCGACTAAGAAACATTCCTAGAAAGATCTGAAGAGCTATCTATACATTTAATTTACCTAGGCTACGACAAAGACCTGATTGCGGAGGCAACCCAAATGGCTCAACAAGCAAACTGCGATGACTTACTAAGATATGGAAAGAAGGAAAAGGCTGATAGGATACCATTTATCCTGACCTACCATCCAGACAACCCCAAAGTAGGTAAAATCATCGCGAAACATTGGTCAATCATGGAATCGTCGGACGCACTAAAGTTAATCCTTCCGACCAAACCTGTAGAAGCCTACCGGAGACCAAAAAACCTCAAGGACATCCTAGTCAGGGCGAAGCTAACGCCAATCACCAGCCAAGACCACCCTAGTCAATTTGACCCTGTGGAGATAAAAGATGCAAAATCTGTCAACATCTGATAGAGAGACCAGGACATTTTCTAGCACAGTGACTAGAGAAAAACTACACATACATGGTCCAAACAAAACGTGCAAAACAGAGAATGTAATTTATCTCATCACACGTAAGATCTGTAGCCTTTAGTATGTCGGAGAAAATTAAAAGCTACACAAAACGATCAACCTTCAAAGATCTGATTGGATGACAAAGAAGCTGTACAGAAGCCCGGTCGCAGAACACTTCTCTCATCGCACTTGCTAACAACACCAACTGGAGTTCCTAAACCAGGAAAAAAAGGATGCTTACTGGATACGCCGACTTAGAACATTGAAACCAAGCGGTTTAAACCAAGAAGACTAGAAAATGATAGCCATATACAAATAAAAGCCGACACATTTTCTGTTAAAAAAATCTCTAAACTTGCTTAATAGCCTATAATTACTACTATAACAATGAAATATCGGGGATATAATTTGCGCTTACATAAATGTGCACAAAATAACAGATCTCGTTATGGCTCATCGATTTCTAGGTTAATACAAATATTTTCTAGTATCCTCAACAGGTTAATATAAACTAGTTGAAACATAATACATTTAAAGGTTTAATTCCTGTTGAAACAGCCAGGTAAAGTTTTGCAAACACTACGAGGATTTTTTATTTTATTTGTTTGTCTTGTCTATGTTTTTATATGCCTTTGAAAAAGACTAATTAAGATTCGAAAGCGATCAGGTTAGTTAGATACTAGTTTTGCACTGTTCGTTGTCAGTTTATTGTATTTATCTTAATCAATCCCTGACACACGTGATCCTTTGCTGGATCCAGTGCAAAATATATATATATATATATATATATATATATATATATATATATATATATATATATATATATATATAGATAGATAGATAGATAGATACATACATACATACATACATACATACATACATACATACATACATAGCAATGATTGTGTTAATGATGGTCTGTTGGACAATGATGTAGATGTATGCCAAGAGTCTCTTCATGAACCACAAAAGTATAATCCAAGATATCCTTATCTGGATTCGCTATAATTTCAACTTAAAAGTCCAGTTCAAGAATATTATAGATGATGATTTTGTTTGTCCAGCGAAAATTAATTTGAATAAATCATTCCACCCAAATGAAATATTGAACACAACAAGAAGACTGGTTCTGCCTGAGACGTTAAATGCAAAAAGGAGTAACTGTTTAAGTAAACAAAATTATACAAGAAACTAATATATAAGACACAACTAGGATGAGGGTTAAAAGTTCATTTCTAGAAAATTTAAATTATCATCAAGATTATATCTCTTACTAAAATTATCTAAGGAACATGATAAACATCACGTACAACATCAAGATTTGGCAAGAACATTAATTATATTTTCTGTGCCCATAAATTCGTTTTCTATGTTTATCATTTCATAATAACAGACACACATCAATCTAATATTATGTCTGTGATAATGGGGTGTTCAAAACTATTGCGTAGACCTTTGTAATTGTTTGTGATATCTTCAATATCTGGCTATCAACTGACAATATACAAGTTGCTACAGAGTGATAGCTAGGTATTCTTGCAATTGTTGGACCTCTAAATTTGAGTCCGATACCACAAAGTTGCAAAGCGGGTATTTTATAGAAGCTTTATTTAAGTCTATTTGGCAGAGAGAGAGAGAGAGAGAGAGAGAGAGAGAGAGAGAGAGAGAGAGTGGCAAAGACAGGAATAGATGTTTTGGGGTCGTCCTGATAGTTTGAATCTGTTCATTATTTATTTACCAATACCCGATGCATATATATATGCCACGTGACCTACTAAGTAATAGAATATTCTGGAAAACTAATCATTCCATTGGATTATTCCATTAACACGTAAACAAGGTTAGACCTTGACCTCAATTGCTAGTAAACATCATGTCTGCAGCTTACAATCAAGGACAAAAGTCAAGTATGCAAAACCTCCATCCACCACACCCAATCAGAGATATCAGAGCTTAATTTAAGTTCAACGTACATAATACAGACAATATCAAATACGAATAATTTGTTCTGTGTCGTGTTGAATAAAACGAATCTACAACAAATAACTTTCGAAAATGCCAAATAATAAGATATATCCGTATGGGGATTCTTTCAATCATCGTTTAATATATAACCAAGCCTGATATTTGTCGTATTTGTATGTATTTTCTTACGTATATTTGCTTTAATTGTTTCGTTGTTAGTTTTACAAAATAAAATTTTATTTCATTACACGCTATTGTAATGTAATATTTTATGCTTGACTTCACCATGTCCAAGACTGAGTTTATTTCTGCTTGACCTGATTGACTTTTTTATTTTATTTTGTGCAAGAAACAAATACATGGCTAAATTATTCTCTCTGTGTATGTGCTTAATATCATGATAATTAAAGAAGTAAATATGTTTATTTGGGTCTATGTTTTGGAATTTCCTGAGTGTAAACAAGGTTACGGTTTTGATTTTGTAAGCATCAGGATAATTCTAGAAGGATATTTTCCAATAGGAATTGGGTTATTTTCGAAAATTCTAATTGTGACCTCAGGTCAAGTAGAAGACTATATAAACTTGTAAATGTGAGGGCTTGGTCATTCGTGCTTTAACAAATAACACTTTCAAGTTGTGTATTATATGTTGTGACCAGTAGTTTGGGTCTAGAATTCTTTTGTTCAAATAATTGAATTCAAGTGATTATTTTCTATTGAAATATAAAAGAACTCTGATAAAATTCTTTGATAAAGACGTTAAATGAAATTTATACTGAATTCAAACCTGGAATTATATTACCTTTTATTCTAGGGAAATAAACTTATTTGTTACATTTTACAAAGCGCCTTGTCTTTCACTCTTTTCTGACACTTATTTTAAGAGTTGTTACGACCATGTAGTTTAATTATCTGTGTGTTAAAAATTTAAACTCTTTTTTTTATTTCATTATTATAATTTTTATTCTGATGATGATTATGTTCACAGGGTCTGACATTTTGAAAGAAACGTCGTGTTTATTTAGAACGTAAACATGACTCACATGAGCACCAATTTGCATGCCATGGTTTGTCGAGTCAAGTAAACAGCCGGCGAAAGTGATTGGTTGTGGCCAAGGTCATTTCTAATTATACTTGTTTACACTTTGCACTGCGATGGTGAGATTTTGAAATAACCATGCGTTCTGCATGCGCGCTTGCTTGAAATGACGTCTCACTTCGCTTTAAATACTCTGGTCCCTGTGAAATAAGGAGTCAGAATCATATTTTAACACCTTGTTGAGTAGTTCTTATACCTTGAAGAACAATGTATTTTTTTTCTTGTGCTAGGAAAGAGTTTATTTTTCTTTCGAGATGTGTCTTGTTATAGATGACAGCTATAATAGTTCATCTATCTTTTAAATAATAATTATTTTCCCTGGAGAACTACACAACTGGCTTTGGACAAAGACATTTAGTGAAATTGATTCTAAATTGGAACAGAACAATACAAATTGTGGTTCAACGTGAAATTCTGGACATTTGTATAAAAACTTCGTCTGACGTCATCATCCACCATCTTGAAACAGAATTGAGATTCAGACTAGCTTCAATTAGAAATGTTTCTTGATAGGACTTATATGTTTTCACAATCCTAGGACAAATATTTGGATTTTCTTCACAAATCGTAAGTCCTATTTCATATTTTCACCTTTTCACCGTGGTTTCCAGGGAAATAAGCTATTTTTGTTAAAACTTACAAAGCTTGTTGTCTTCGCTCTTTTCTTTATGTTACTTTAAACGAGCCGATACGTAACATAAAGAAAATTGGGGGCTCGTCCGGGATATACATGAACGTAACTGATATATGAATTTGGCTAAAATAATTAAATTTAATTTCCCCTAGTTCAAATCCCAAGCAAGTTCTATTTTACAATTTACTTGAAAACCTTAGTGAAAACAACAAGCTTTCTTTCACAATGTCAAAAGTGGAGAGTTTTCTTTCTGATCCAACTCAGGATCAGTTGGATAGTCTGAAAAAGGATGAGTTGCTTGAACTTGCCAGAAAGTACGAACTTTCTGAAGCAAACGCTTCCTTGACAAAACAAGAAATTCAAAATATTTCAATTCAATATTTGGTAGGGAAGAATATTTTTGACAAAAGTGTTTTGGCATCAGTCAGTAAGTCTATGACAGACTCTGACATTAAGGTGATGCAACTAAAGATGAAATACAAGATGGACAGAGAGTTAAGGAAGCTTGAGCTTCAGAATCAGAAAGAGGAGAAAGAAAGACAAGTAGAAAAAGAACAAATGAAATTACATTTTGAAAAAGAGGAGAAAGATAGACAGGAAAGAGAGAAGGATAATCAATTGCAATTTGAAAAAGAGGAGAAAGAAACGTAAATAGAAAAAGAAAAAGAACAAATGAAATTGCAATTTGAAAAGGAGAAATATAGACAGGAAAGAGAGAGAGAAAGACAGACAAATGGAATTACAAAAGGAACAAATGCAATTAGAAGAAAGGGAGAGAGGGAGACAGATGCAAAAACAAAAGGATGAAAAAGAATTACAGAAAGAACAAATACAATTCCAAAAAGAACAATTACATGTACAGATGCAAAAAGGGAAGGATGAAAAAGAATTTCAAATTAAAATGAAAGAATTGGAGCTGGCAAGTGACAAACACGATTCCACTTCACATACAAATTCAAAGTTTGACATTGTAGGAAATATCAAGTTAGTACCCCCATTTAGTGAAAAGGAAGTAGACAAATATTTTATTCATTTTGAAAAAGTTGCTGAAAATTCGAACTGGCCAAGGGAGTATTTAACTCAATTATTGCAGAGTGTACTTTATGGTACGGCCCTAAATGTCTATACATCTCTGTTAGTACAACAAAGTTCTGACTATGATTTGGTTAAGGAATGCATTTTGAAGGGTTACGAGTTAGTCCCTGAGGCTTATTGGCAAAAGTTCAGAAACTATAAAAAAGAAACTAGACACACGTAGGTTGAATTTGCTAGAGAAAAAAAAAAGTTATTCAAGAGATGGTGCTTAGCTGAGAAAATTGAACATGATTATGAAAGACTCGAAGAACTGGTATTACTTGAAGAGTTCAAGAACTGTGTTTCTAGTGATGTCAAAATTTATCTTGAAGATCATCAGGTCAAAACCTTGGAAAATGCTGCTATTGCTGCTGCTAAGTATTCCTTAACTCATAAAGTTCCTGCGGTAAGCAAATCTTTCACTCAGCAGTCTACTGATAGAAAGGTGTTTCAATCAAACACGACCCCTACTGAAACTCAGTCTGGCACAACTTCTAAAAATCAAACTTCTGACAGACTTGATTCAAAATCCTTGTCTATTCCTACGTGTACCTATTGTAAGAAAAAAGGACACGTCATTTCTGAATGCTTCAAATTGAAATATAGGCATCAGAATCAAGATAGACCTATCCCAAATGCTCTTATTTCTAAGAGATCAAGGTCACGGTCATGTATTGAAAGCAATACATTTGTTGGGTTTGAAAAACCTCAGTCTGATTTTATTGTGGAGAATTTTGAACCATTCGTGTCGAAGGGTTCTATATCAATCTTGGGTGATTTGGCCAATCCTATCCCTATTAAAATTTTAAGAGATACAGGAGCTTCTCAGAGTCTTTTAGTGTCAGGTATTTTGCCCTCTTCTGAGAAGACCTGTTCTAATAAGAGTGTTCTCATTCAGGGAGTAGAGGGCGGCTTTGTTAATGTTCCTCTCCATTCTGTAAATTTGTCATCAGACTTAGTTTCAGGACATGTGACAGTCGGAATAGTGTCCAATTTACCCGTTCAGGGCATTCGTTTCTTGCTAGGCAACGACTTAGCTGGAGACAAGTTTGTGGTTAATCCACTTGTAACTGACAAGCCTTCTTTGGATCAGAAAGTTGATCCTGTTGATGAAGAAATCCCTGATTTATATCCAGTTTGTGCAGTTACCAGAGCTATGGCAAAGAAAGTTCTTGAGAATGATTTTGATAAGGAATGTATTCCTTTAGCTGGCACATGTATTGGTCAGGTTTTTGATGAGGTCACTTTCACTTCTAATTTGGATCAGTCAAAAGGTATTGATCATAGTGATCCTCTTTTGAATACTCATTCTATTTTTTCTGATCAGGGTGACAAACGACAATCACTTGTCGTCGAACAGGAAAAAGATCCTGAGATCTCCTGTTTGTTTCAGGGGGCCATTAGTGAAACTGAAGCCACTGAAGTACTTGTCTGTTATTTCATTAAAAATGGAGATCTTATGAGAAAATGGAGACGTCCCGAGGTACCTGCTAGTGACGAGTGGTCAGTAAAATATCAGATTTTGGTTCCGAAATCTTACAGACAGGAAATACTTAGTATGGCCCATGAAACCTCTCTGGCTGGTCATTTAGGGATAAATAAAACTTATCACAAGATCTTGACTCACTTTTGTTGGCCAAAAATCAAAAGTGATGTTTGTAAATTTTGTAGATCTTGTCATACTTGTCAAATGGTAGGAAAAACAAATCAAAAGATACCTAAGGCTCATCTTCAACCTATTCCTGCACTTGACGAACCATTCGGTAGAATTATGGTAGATTGTGATGGTCCCTTACCAAAGACCAAGTCAAGCAACCAATATTTGTTGACCATCCAGCGTGCGTCAACAAGTTTCCCAGAGGCAATTCATTTGAGAAATATTACTCAATTTGGCCTTCTCAAATTTGTTCAATCTGGTCAAAGGTCAAATTTCATGTCTGGAATTTTCCAGCTTGTTATTCTTGAATTTGGCATTCAGCAGTTCAAGTCAAAAGTGAAACTATGGTTTTATCAAACTTTACTTGAGAGAAGTTTTGAGTTTTCTAACGTAGTCCTTTCTCTCTTGCTCATTCTTCAGAATTTTCCTCAAAAAAGATCTTATGGCCCTTACAAAGTAAAGCAGAAAATGAATGAGTTAAATTATAATATTAGTACTCAAGTCTAAATGAGGTTAATGGAGTACTACTATTTTGAAATAAATAGCCAAGTAAATTATGCAATTAATTTATTTGTACCTGTCCCACCAACTGAGGATTTGAGTGAAGGAAATCAGCCTGACTCTACTGATCTTGGAGCAACAAATCATCGGAATTCGGAAACTATGAAAAATCTAGACCAGAAACTTTCTCATTTCCAACAAGAAAAAAGTTAACTTAAACAGTTATCGTCTGAATATGAGCGCTTGTTTCCAGACGTACCTACAAGGACAAGCAAAATTTTTCATGACGTTGAAATTGTAGATTCAAAACCCATGAAACAACATTCATACAGTATGAACCCTCTCAAACAGGAATATTTAAAAAAGGAGATTCAGTATTTGCTGGAAAATGATTTTATAGAGCCCAGTAAGAGTGATTGGAGTTCACCGTGCATACTTGTTCCAAAACCGGATAAAACTTTCCGAATGTGTACTGATTATAGGAAGGTGAACAGTGTGACAAAAAACAGATTCATTTCCATTACCAAGAATCGATGACTGTATCGACAAAATTGGAAATGCCAAATACGTCACCAAATTAGACCTTCTGAAAGGATTTTGGCAAATTGCACTAACGGGAAGGGCAAAAGAAATTTTGGCATTTGTGACTCCAGATGGACTCTGCCAATAAAAAGTAATGCCATTCGGGATGAAGGGTTCTCCAAGTACTTTTCAACGTCTTATGAATATGATTACCTCTGGCCTAGACAATTGTGATGCCTATATTGATGATGTAATCATCTACAACAACACCTGGAAAGAACATCTAGCCACGATTCGGAAGTTCTTCGACAGACTCACTGATGCAAATTTGACTATTAATTTATCTAAAAAATGAGTTTTGCAGTGCTTGTGTTATTTTTCTAGGACATATTGTGGGACATGGTCAAGTTAAACCTATAGATGCCAAGGTCAAGGCTATTTCTGAATTTCCTGTGCTTGTCAGTTAAACGCAGCTGATGCGATTTTTAGGTATGGCTGGGTACTATCGCAAATTTTGTTCTAATTTTCTGATATTGTTGAACCTCTGACAAACTTGTTGAGAAAGAAAAACAAGTTTCTTTGGACTGAAAAATGTCAAGAGGCTTTCGATAGATTAAAGGCCATACTTGAAAGTGCACCAGTTTTAACAGCTCCAGATTTCAGTCAACCATTCAAACTATCTGTGCATGCAAGTGATGTTGGGGTTGGAGCAGTTTTGATTCAAGATGACAAAAATGGTGTAGAACATCCAGTGTATTATTTCTCTAAGAAAATAAGTAAACACCAAAGAAACTACTCAACAATCGAGAAGGAATGCTTGGCTTTAATACTGGCATTACTGCATTTTGAAGTTTACATCAGCTCAGCTCCTTATCGGGTTGATGTGTTTAGTGATCACAACCCCCTTACTTTCATCAACAGGACGAAAAATAAAAGTCAAAGACTATTGAGGTGGAGTTTATTTCTGAAAGAGTACAATCTTGACGTCAGGCACATCAAAGGAAAACAGAATTTAATTGCAGATGCACTTTCCCGTGTATAGAAATATCATTTTCATATACACCTTTGTATAATTCATAAGAAGTCTTCTTATGTAATTTTTTAACCTCGTGTATAGGTTACATCTGGTAAAAAAGAAAGCTTTATTACATAAATCTTTTTTCTTTATGGGGGAAAGTGTTACAACCTTGTAGTTTAATTATTTGTGTGTTAAAATTCGAACTCTTAATTTATTTCATTATTATAATTTTTATTGTGATGATGATTATGTTCACAGGATCTGACATTTTGAAAGAAACGTCGTGTTTATTTAGAACGTAAACATGACTCACATGAGCACCAATTTGCATGCCATGGTTTGTCGAGTCAAGTAAACAGCCGGCGAAAGTGATTGGTTGTGGCCAAGGTCATTTCTAATTATGCTTGTTTACACTTTGCACTGCGATGGTGAGATTTTGAAATAGAAATGTTTATTGATAGGACTTATATGTTTTCACAATTCTAGGACAAATATTTGGATTTTCTTCACAAATCGTAAGTCCTATTTCATATATTCACCTTTTCACCGTGTTTTCTAGGGAAATAAATTATTTTTGTTAAAACTTACAAAGATTGTTGTCTTCGCTCTTTTCATTATGTTACTTTAAACGAGCCGATACGTAACAGAGTATAGACTAGTAGCAATTTATCTTAACACAATATCGTATACAGTATGTTATTTGCTGAACAAGAAATTTTTCATACTTCATTTCATATTGATATTCAATTTTTTACTCTTGTTTACATTTGTTTGCTACAGAATAAATATCGTATGTGTTACTCTTTTTATCATCATATGTTCTGCCCAAAGTGCTCTCTTTATGTACCTGATGTTCTAGAACAAAAAAGTTTTGATACATCTACCTTGATTGAAAACATTGACAAATTACATATGCATTTTAATATGTATTTCTGATGTAATATAGTTCACCATAGATTGGTGATGTGCGAGACACGAGTATCATCCATACGAACTGTATTCACGGGACTCAATGGTGGTATAGATTCCTTTTGCTGAATTGCCCCTCTTTAATTTCCTTATATGAGGAAGTTTTGGCATAAGATTGCGTAGTATTGTTTATTAATTCGAGATATTGATAATTATGAGTATCATGCGTTTGTATCATATTTTATAGAAGTAAAATCAGATCAATGGGCAGGTGAGGCAGAATTATTTCTTTCTTCTTTTCCTCTTCTTTTTCTTTTTTCTCTCCTCCTCTTCTTCTTCCAGCTGGGCAGCTTATGCTATGGCCTCCATGGTCAGTACATCCAGGATGCGCCTGGCATACTCGATGTGCATCTGAAGCTCCAACAATTTACTGATTAAGGTCATGTTAACGAGTGAACACTGGGTAGCAAGACTGACGAACCCTTCGCTTTATACGTCTAAAGCGCGGACGTGAAGAAAAACATCCCCCTTACACAAAAGCTAACACTATCCACTTCACCACCATAACATCGAACGTGCTGACCTAAACGAAACACTCACATTGACTATTTTACCTGCAAACACATACACACTATCTGGCAAGACAGGGAAACGAAGTGTTTATAGGCACACTTCTATCTTTTCAATATAAAACAAAGAAACGTAGTGTTTATAGACACACTTCTATTTTTTAACTTACACACACAAAGACAGACAAATGGTTTAGCAATTTGAATAATATCTCTTTTCTTGATGAATGGGTAGCCCTGAAAAGTTCTGTTGTATTGACGGGGATTATGGCAATCTTTTATCATCTAAACGTTCGTCCCCGTGTGGCTGCAGGCTTTCCCACAGGATAGGGTCTGCTTCTTTGGAAAGAGAAGGAGAATTCTTTCATGTCCACACTACAGTCTACAAAACCTCTGTCTGGCTTCTGCTGCTGTTGCTGCTGCTGCTGTTCTATCTGCTGTTTCTGAAGTATGTACTTCGCCGCCAACTCTTCTTGTTCCTTCTTTGCTTCTTCTCTGAAGATCTCTTCTATCAGGTCTTCGGCCACTTTTAACATCCTGGTATTCTCTATCTCATCAGGCTTGGGTATCGGGTGTTGCTGGGCACGATGTAAATTCAGACAGGCTTCCGTCAGATTGGTTAGTCTTGAAGGCATTTTCATAGGTGAACTAGGCAGCCAGGGATGGTCGGACTGGAGACTACCTCGCTTTATATGGCTCAATCGCGGACACGACAGAAAACATCCTACTGTATTTTAGGGTCTGAACGCTATAGAGCCCATCTTTATGATGATGGATAGGGAGAAGTCAAAGAGTATATATAGTCACAAAATTTTGGAAAACAAACGACAGACACATTTTTTCCAAAACAATATTTTTTTTATTCAGACAATGGGTTTCGCAATATTGAGGACATGAATGAAGAAGAATATTCTCCGTGTTCTCAGGGTGGCTCCAAACCAGCAACCAACAAATTTAACCATATACTTTCTTCAGACAAATAACCATATGTAGTGCCCCCAAGAAAGGTCTAACCTAGCTACATAATCTCTACGTTAAACTTATAATGAAGAACAAGATCATACCATGGAACTGTCGAGGACTTAAAACCAATTACAATGATATTCTTCTGCTCCTCATTGAACATGATCCTGCAGTACTATGCCTGCAGGAAAAATTATTGAAAGATACGAACAACATCACACTTAAACACTGTTCCCTCTTTAACACCTACTTTAAAAATTGTGACATAGTCTCAGCAGGAGTTTCTTTTGTGAACAATAGGGCTCCTCACAACGGCATCTCTTTAAACACAAATGTCCAAGCCGTTGCCGTAACTGTCACTCTACACCTAGTAATTACCTTTTGTTATATTTATATACCACCAAACACCAACCTAATACCAACAAATTAAACAGTCTCGTTCAACAACTTCCCGCGCCATTTGTTTTACTCAGGTATTTTAATGCCCATGACATTTTATGAGGACAAAATCACATAAGTGACAGAGGTAACAAAGTAGAAGACTTCATTTCACACCACACCCACAAGGGTTGTTTTTGTAGATCTTGCACAGAAGAACTGCATGAAGCAGTGGTCACTGCTGTGGTAGCGGTTGAGGCTGTGATGAAAGGCATGATGGTCACTTCTTTTTATAGTCGATGATTTGCGAAGCGTCGATCCAACAATCAAAACTGGGAGGATATCGTTTCCAACGTACTTTGACTTCTTTGAGATGTTGTTTTCCCACTTCACGGGTTCTTTGTTCGAGAATGCTTTCGATGTCGTACACTTCTTTTTTGGTCACACATTGCAACTCGGGTAAGTACAATGTTCCTTTTAACACTTCACCGTTCATGTCTTCTAATTTATAGACGGCAGGACGACGGCCACGCACTCGTCAAGTGATAAGAAACACTTCGTAGGTCCAATTGGATAAGTAAACTTTGTTGAAAGTGCGTTTGGGTTTGCCAATGCGCACCAAATCTCTCGTCCTCAACATTCCACCTTTCTTGGGGACAGCCACTACCGGGGGCGTACCAAAAAGGCGCTCAAAGACGGTCATTTCTTTGGGGGCACATCCGATGCTCCGATGGTAATACTGTTTGTACCCTTTGACCAAGTGCAGTGAGACGTCGATGTACTTGTGCGTGTGTTGATGCGTAAAATATTTCCTCATCCCTTCTTTCAAGGTGAGTTGAAAACTTTCCTCCATGCTGGCTTTGGTTTCTGGATTCTCGGTGGTGAAAAAATGAATGTCTCTTTTCCTTAATTCTTTTTGGAAAGCTTGGTTCAGAAATTCGGTGCCTTTGTCGGTTTACCAACGAACAGGGTGAGAACCGCTTTGATTCAACACAAACTCAGTGCTCCATTTGGCAATCAATATCACGACCCAGAATTTGGAAAAGACGTCGGTGACGCAAAACAAATAATTGTAGCCACGATTGTAGGTGGCCAAATGAGAGACATCAGCTAAATCGGCTTGCCATTGATGGTCGATGCCCCCCACTTAGGTGTGACTTATGGAAAATTTTCGTCGAATGGGTTTGTGTAAGGTGTACATGGCTTGTTCTTGTAACCATCGTTGCACTTGAGGTAGACGGTCACTTTTGAGTTGGAGTTTGGCAGCACGATATAATTTCTGAACTCCTCAGTAACCTGCACTATGGGCTGGATCGTTGTAAATGCTGGATAACACCTCCATCACGACTTTTTTAATAAGTCACGCACTCTTCACTGATGCTACTCTGTATGTGGTGATGGGTGGTTTGGAAACGGCTTTACGTGTCCGATGTGCCTCGGGAGTAGAAGTCGATGGTAGTGGTGGTTGTGGTAATGGGATGGATTTGGTCTTCTTTTCTTGTTTCACTTTTTTTCCCCTTCTTTCTGAGTTCTGTTGAAGGAAGAGTGGACATCATATTTTTAACACAGGCTTTGAGTTCTTCTCGTTGGGGTTTAGGGGAAGGGGTCAGCAAGCACGCTGCAATCTTACAAGGGATGGGAGGTTTCTGACGGCATTTGAAAGACTTCTCGCACCTCTTCTTCCTCACGCATCCATGGGGCTCCGTCTGTCTTGGCCTCTCAGGGGGCTGGTGGTGGTGGTGGTAGTGATGGACTTTACATCAGGGCCTTAAAATCTTTCAGAGTTGGTAGATCTATTTCGTCTAAAGCCTTCTGGTGAAACAGTTGAAGTCGCTGCAACACTTCACCGTACCGTTGCGATTTTTCCGTTTCTGACAAATCGCTGCGATCCACCAACGATTGCAATTCGTGTTATAACTGAGGCATTTCGGTCAAATGAGAATTGGGAGGTAAATATGGGGTCCGTTGTTGTTACCAACGATGGAATTACATCCATCCTTTGTAAGGCATTAAAGTCAGTTTTCGTCCTTCCATCGGATTCCAAAGGTCACGTCTGAGATCTTTTGACTCCAGTGTCCTCCTTTTATCTTCTTTGATCCATTTTTATCTTTGAGACATTTGTGCAGCAGTAGCTCTCACGAGTGATGTAATCGCTGGTACTAATGTGATTTTGAGTATGGTGATACCAACAGGTGCACAAATCCTCCACGTTGTACCAACATCTTTATCTTTTGACTGATTGGTATTTTCTTTTGGACCATTTGGCGAATAACGTGTTGATGCCTAGCTAAGCATTCTTTCTGATGTGGAGACAAAAGGTACCGTGCTCTCAAGCCATTCAGACAACATTCGCACAAGGTAACGACGACGTCTTTGAACGCAGTTTGGATCAGTTGTTTTCGCAAGGGTGGAGGGGCTATGGACAGGACGAACAACACGCCCCAATGTTTGGTGAGACGAGGAGGCAGTCCTTTCCTTTCCTTTCCTTTTGGGGTAGAATTGGGATGACTTCTGATAGGGTGACATCTATGTTTGATTGTTTGTTCCCGGGCACACACCAAAATTACACTGACGACGATGATTTGGCACACGCCCTTTTATCTTAATTTTTGGACTATCGATTTGTCAAAAATGTGACGACCTTTTTCCTATATCGCCAAACAATCCGCCGCTTTGGTTGCTCCTCTTTTTCTTTAAAAGAGTGTGTCTTTTCTGGGGTAGACGTTGATCCTTGGCTAAGAGTTTTTTCCGACGACGAGACTGTCCTTTTCTTTTTCCTTTTCCTTTCTGGACAGAAGAATGACGATGGTAGTATTGTGCACTTCTTTTAGGGGACATCTTTGGGTGTTCAGAAGCACAAAAACACTGATTCCCATCATTTGATCCAGGTCACTTTATACTGGAATGCGTCCCCAATGATTGTCTTTATGTCGTATCAGCTTAATGACAGGCATCTCGAATCGTGGAGGGGTTCGCAACGGACTAAATCGGGACAGTTCTTGCTTGGATAAATCCAGTAAACTCTGTAACATGCCCTATCTCTCTTGGACTTGGATTTTGGGGGCAGGTACTTTGTGAGCAGCTGCCACTGCGGCAAAAGAGATGGTGAAGGAGGGTGTCGCCGCTGGAGAAGAAGTTCTTGGAGACACGGGTTACCAATGTTTCAAATTAGTCCTGGCTGGCATCACCAGCATAGGAGAAGTGGAAGAACCTAAGGGTACTGGAGACGCACTCGCCGTCATTGCATGTCTTTTTAGTTGCGAATGTAAGGTTGCACCCTGGCTGCAGAGCCTCTCTTGCGGGTCGAAGATGTTTTGTGGCGGCTTTTCTGGGGATGTTCTTTTTCTTTTTCTAGGGACTTTTCTTTTTCTTAGGCTGCGACCTATCCTTGACACCACTGCTCATTTTCCTCTGGGTACGTTGGGGAGTGGATTTTGTTCTTGGGGAAGACTTTGGGGGCATTGGGATCCCATTTTAAGAGGGAATGAATGATGACATCTCCTAGAAAACCGCTACCTCCAGGTTTCAAAATGATTTGCTTTTTTGTTTGAGTGTCGATGCGAGGATCTGCCAGTTGCGTCAAGGCTACTTTGTTTCTGTCAAAAAAATGTTTGGTTTGATGTGGACTGTGAATCATACCTTGCAGTAATTGATGCGATGTCCCGTAAACCGTCATAAGACTTCTTTGAGTCTGACTTGTAAGACGCGAGCACGTATTTGTGGTTGTTTATCGCGACTAATGCCGTACAAGGCACGAATCAATTTGACGGGAAAATGAGACGATGTGTGAGACAGGGCAAGGTGTTCGAGGTTTTTTATAGATTTTTGTTGTTCTTAAGCCGACGGGGACTTGTACACGACAGCACTCAGCCTTGGCACCAGTGGTGAAATAGATGGGTACGAAATGGCAAATAATCGGGGGTGGTGGGTTTTAAATCCAAGCGTAAATAGGCATGTGGGGTTTGAGTGGCATCATCGTACGCATGAGTCAGTCAAGGTGTTCCTAACTGTTTGGCTAACTCGTGCACTTGCGATTTATCTCTGGGGAATTTAAACAACACCAACTAATGAGCATTGATACTGATGGTGCGACGGGCTTTACTTTGTTGAAACAAATTTTGGGTGATATAAATAACACTATCATTACGATGAAGCCCTTTGCGCGTAAACCAGTTTAATTTCTTCTTCATTTTCTCCTGACCAGATGGATTTGACGGGTACCAGACACAATCCTGTCGTCTTGGTCAGGAATGCCTTCCACAAACACAATGAAATCGCCTTGACTTTTTCGCAGGAGACTGTACGCCAATTGCCGTTCTTTGTAACACCACACGATCCGTTGAGGTGGATGATCGATCAAATGATGTTATGTTCGATAAAACGTTTGACAAATTTGGTTTTGCCTGAACCGCTGGGTCCATGAATTAACATGTTAAAGGGATGGCGAAGATACAAGGCCTCCCAACTGGCACGATCTAAGTACTCGTCGATGACTTTGAAAGTGGAGGACGAGGCAGCAGAGGCAGCAGAGGTAGCCATAGCGCAGGGAGTGTCACTTTTGACACGAAGACAGACAAGAGAAGAGCTTTTATACTTTTTTCAATACACGTTTATTGCAAACTTTAAATGTGAACACGAAAGTCAAAAATAGATAAAAGCCAAAGGGTTAAGTACATGGATAGAATACACATCAAAACGGTCAAAGTGGAATATAAACAAGTCACTGTACAACATGTTTGGTGACGAAGGTGTGGTGTCGTAGGGACAGTGTGTACTGTTCTTAGAGTCTCTACCCTTGGCATAGTCACAGAGGGGTCCTCCGGGAATGGCCTTTCGGGAATGTCCATGTCCATGACGGTCCTCTCCTGAATGGAGTGGTTTTCCTCGGTATCAGGTTCTTCTGGTACTGCAGTTAACACAAGTTTAAAAGTTACTTTTTTCACTGGACGTTGGAAGTCAGGATCACAAATCTTGGGCATAGTGTGAAACCTATTTTGTCCAAGCCTCGAAGTCCAAAATGTTCCAGTCACGTACATCTGGCCAGTGAGGGTTTAAGTCACAAGCTACACCCACATCTTCGTAAAACATCTTCATCACTAAAAGTTGACGAGTCTCTTTGTCCCTTAGAGGTCGAGAAGTATCTAGATGACAGCGCAAGGCTTTTAATAGAATCAGTCTCTCGTGTACATTTAAAGGTACCAACACCCTCATCTTTTCGATGGTACCTCACAGTACAGATAGTACAGAGCCCACAAGGGATCGACTGGTAAACGAAATCCCAGAAAGAAGTCTATAAGACACACACCACACGTCGATCCCAATTCAGTCGACACAGTTCTCGTAATAAGTGTTGGGCATTCACAGTCTGAATAGTGTCGTTGATTTTCTTCCACCGAATCGGTTGTATCACAACTGATAAAGGTTGAGCCATGGTAGCCAGTTTTTATACTTCTTTTTGTCGGAGGTACTAAATGTACTTTATAAACAGAATCAGTTTTATTTTAGCTCCGTACCAAAACTGTTTAGTCACTAACTCACATACCACACGTCGCACAGAAGTTTCCTCTTGAACCAAGATTTGTTCGTGTAAAAGATTTTGATGATTCTTTAACTCTTTTATGGAATTCTGTGTACGCTGGTCACCATGTAAGTAGAATGGGTGGCATCCAAAGCTTTATGAATCTCACCTGATTCATCAATGTTTGAGCAATGGAACACTTTGAAATGAATCAATCCTCTTATAGCATTCAGGCACCAGTGGTTCCAACATCGGTGACATAAAGGATCCAATTGTTCTTTGCGTTGGACTTGTATTTTGACCAACTCTTGGTAAATGCGTTCTCTCAATTCCAGAGATAGATTCTAAATGTCCTCTTCTAAACTAGTCGTTCAAAGCAATGTCTTTCTTTTGTTTGAGGTAATAAATGTACTTTTTGCACAGAAGTGATCGTACTCCAGTAGCGAATCCAAATCGTTTAGTTATAGTTCACACACCATAAACCGGACAGAATCTTCCCCTACAGACACAATTTGATAGCTAACTAACTCTAATTCTTCCTCAGGAATTCTAGAATTCGGTGTAGTATGGCTAACTTGTAACAAGTAGGATGAGTATCAACCAGTCTTCTGGTCCTCGTCCAGTTGAACAATGTCTGACCATTGGAACGCTTCCACATGAATCAGTCCACTTATAGCATTCAGGTACCAGTGGTTCCAACATCGGTGACGTAAAGGATGTAATTGTTCTTTGCGTTGGACTTGTATTTAGACCAACTCTTTGTACATGCGTTCTCTCAACTCCATAGGCAAACCACCAATGTTCTCTGGTAAAGTGTCCATCCAGAGGTTACTGAGGTCGTCCCACTGAAGGTACGTAGTGACAATGCGGAGACCATCGAGCATATTCTAGTAAGCAGAATCTTTCTGCTCCCACTCGTGCAGTGACACACCGCAACTGAAGCACTTGACATTATCCCCTTCGCCCAAGTAGATAAATCCGGCTCTGGCTAATTCTTCGGGGTAGGTCCTCCTAGATATTTAGGACTCTATCCTTGGAAGATTTTCAATCGACTTTCAAAGTCGCCAGTATTCAGGCAAAAGCACAGGGAACGAATATTCTTCTTTCACAGGGTCATTTCTTTGAGGCAAAGGTGAAATCCGCAGGAGTTCGCTCAGGGTCGGATGACATCCGTAGGGTGGTAGCCGCATGGGTTCACGTGGTTGATAACATAGGCAACAAAAACCAGTAGAGTAACAAGGTGTACGATAACGAATGGCATCGCTTTCGCATCCGTCTGGTTTGACAATCACAGCTTCACTTTTCTTGGTAGGTGTGGTAGTTGTACTCATAGCAAAGTTTCCATGACGTGGTACTGAATAGCTGAGGTCACATCGTACGGCGTCCCTACAATCGCAAGGCACAGCATCGGATTTCAGTTTTCTCTCGCTGGATACTTGCTGTTTGAAAGTATTCATCTTTCTCGCTTGGCAATGGTAGTCACAATGAACAATCGCTCTTGGACGTTGTCCCTTATTATACTAGTAGTAATGAAGTCTCGAGCTTGTACATCGCTCCTTTTCTATTCCTAGTTTTGGAAGTCTTCCTTGTTTTTCTTCCTGGACAACGGTACTACCTTCTCTAAGGTACCGTCATACCTGTACCGGAGTGTGATGGCTGGAAAGGCCATAGAAAGGTAAGGGCAGTGAGGAGACAATCAAGTATGTTCTAGAATAGTTGAATCTTTATAGATATATCGATCCATACGCAACCTCTGGCCACAACTGAAACACAGTACTTCGTATCCCAATCCAGTCTCAGGTCCCAAGTAGACAAATCCTGTTCTAGCTGAAGCATTCGAACTATGTAATCCTTCCCTATCCGTTGGCCATTTTTTTAATATTTCCAATCGATTGGCACAGTCACAATAGTCAGGCAAGAAGACAGGAAAATTGTAGTGTTTGAACTTGGAATTCTCAGTGGGTCCCTCGATCGATTCTTGCTGTGTCGAAGTCGTCCTTCTTATTGGTGGATATCGCCTTGGAACCATTTTTTTTATACCAGTGTGTCCGTACAGTAAAGTGAAGTGATTAGAAAGTCTCACTCGCTTCTAGTACACGATTTGATACACTTTTTTCCAAAGGCCGACTGACGATTTGGTGTGTGGCTAAAAGTGCAGTCTTGTGAGGTTGGTAGGTGGTAATCTTAATCCTCTCCAGACTGCAAGGCTGCTTTCAATCCCTCAAAGTTCACCACCCGATTAGTGCGATAATTGAGAATCAATCAAAAAATATTATTGTGTGTGTGTATTTGCATGTTTTATGCGTGCACGTACGTTTGTTGCTGTGTGTGTGTATTTGTGCTTGTATTCGTGCTCGTACGTTTGTTTGTGTGTGTATGCGTGCACTTACGTTTGTTGGTGTTTGTGTATTTGTGTGTTTGTATGCGTGCTCGTACGTTTGATCGTGTGTATATGTTTTTTGTGCGTACGCATTCGTCCGTTAGTGTGTTTGTTTGTGTGTGTATTTGTGTTTTTATGCATACGCGTACGTTCGTTGGTGTTTGTGTGTGTATTTGTGTGTCTGTATGCGTGCTCATACGTTTGTGTTTGGAATTGTGTTTGTATGCATACGCGTACGTTGGTGTATGTGTGTGCATTTGTGTTTGTATGCGTGCTTGTACGCTTGTGTGTATATTTGTATTTTTATGCGCAAGCGTATGTTCGTTGGTGTGTGTGTGCATTTGTTTGTGTGCGATTTCGTACGTTTTGGGTGTGTGTGTGTATTTGTGTGTTTGTATGCTTGCGCGCACGTTTGTTGGTGTGTGTGTATCTACGTGTGTGTTTGCATGCGTGCTCGTACGCTTGTTGGAGTGTTTGTATTTGTGTATGTATGCGTGCTCGTATGTTTATTGGTGTTTTTTATTTGAGTATCTCTCTGCGTGCGCGTACGTTTGTTGCTGTTTGTAATTGTGTTTGTATGTATTCGCGTGCGTTTGTGTATGTGTGTATGTGTATTTGTGTTTGTATGCGTACGCATACGTTTGTCTGTGTGTGTGTGTGTGTGTGTGTGTGTGTGTGTGTGTGTTTTTTTATGCGTGCACGTGCGTTCGGGTGTGTGTGTATTTGTCTGCTTGCACGCGTACGTTTGTGTTTAGAAACAATTATGAAACACTAATCATTTAACACACAAAGTTTGGTAATGGTGTGTTATTTAGATAAAAATTTATGTTAGGTTAGCACTCTCATCACTATGGATTGTTTGTTAGGTGATATGGGTAGTAAGTAAGAGGGGATGTTTTCCTTCACGTCCGTGTTTCATGTATATGATGTACAGCGTTCAACTTTCGCGCTGTTCCTCTCACTCATAAGCCAAACAATCAGGCAAGCATGGGACGCTCCATTTACATTCTAGCTGCCTGACGGCCCATTTAGAAGCAATCAATGAGTGCATTAAAGCCTAGGAGAGGTGGCTCTCATTCCCTTCCCTAGGAATATTTAACAGCCTGCCATGCAGGCATTAAACAGTGGCACATGCACAGTATGTGCGCAAGCCACTATAATTAAAAGTCAGTCAGTCAGTATTTCGCGCAGCGATCCGATTCGGAGCAGATCAGAGCGCACGTACATTGGGTCTTGTCACTCTTAAGAAGTGTACAGACTCACAAAGAAAAAAGTTTTGGCATAAATTGTCAGGGACTACCACCACATCAAACCATCGAATAAAACCATCAAACAGGATCAGAATATGTAGCCCGCCTAGCAGATTGCAACCCGCCAAGCGGTTTCGACCAGCAGATGGGGACTAGCAGCCCGCCAACCTGTTCGACCAGCGCAGAGGTCTGGCAGCCCGCCCAGCAGGAGAACGGAAACACGCTATCATCTCTTCAATTCAAAATTTATATAGGGAGGGGAATCAAAAAGGTACTTTTTACAATTTGGTTATAAACCTTCGGGTATCTATTAGTGCTGTTCAGAAGATCTTTTTATTCTTCTATTCTTATCTTATATTTATCCATAAACAACCACTCACCCCACTAACCACCCACCCACAAACCAGTATCTGTTTATTAGTTGTTTAAATAATCAAAGTGTTGAACTTGAACTCACAACAGGTTTCAGGAATCACACTGACTCGTACCTGGGTGGACTCCTTGCAAGTTAGCAAGCATCTGCAAACCACTGAAAGATTTTCTGCCAGTGACTAAAGAACAACTTCTCAGTTATCAATTAGTTATTACCACCATTACTTTGCTCGTGATATATCTTCTACCACATCTAAATTATTAATATTTATTTAAATCAGCCTTTCATTTTTTTTATAACAGTAGTAGTACAAATTAAAGAATTCAAACCCCCGACCTAATTTTCATTCATTCACATTTTGGCGCCATTTTTCAAAAATATCAAGAGCAACTAGGTCACTGGTCAGAATGAATTCCGTGAGCATAATGTCAGGAAAACCAATAATTTGCTCACATTGGCAAACACACTTAACAACTCCATGAGCAACTCTCTTGGTAGCTCAAATGCCACACCCCAAAACTTAACAAGCAGTGACTGTGGTGACAAAACCCTACCGGATTATAAACCTAAATCCGGCGGTCCCCTCACCTTCCAAACAATAATGGGGCATTCATCATCTAGCTACACTTCTTGTGTACTTGTCCAACGCCCCTTGAATGTGATTTCAAATATACCACACGGGGATCTTGCAACTTCATTCCCAGGCGAAGGAAAACAATTGGAACCGGAAGAATCAAACAAAAACTCTCAAACGTCCTCTCCTATGCAAGGCACTCCAATAACAAACAATTGGGGTGCATCAGCTGACACCACATCCCAAATTAATATGCCCAATCTAAGTGGACTGGAAATTCTGAACTAGTCCCCCAATAGGAAACCCCCCATTCAGTTTGTTTTCAACAACTCAATAGCAACCCTGGAGGAAATTGTATCAGAACTTCACACCACACCCCTGACAGACGTCGGGATACCAATGGGAGAGGATACGTTACTATTAGACGTACCATTGCCATTTTCTCACTCATCTGAACCATCTGAACCTCACTCAGCGTCCACTCCAAACTCCCCACTATAACCACCCCAATGTTTATCTCCGTTATCTCCCTCACCCAATACACCCCATCTACAGCCTCCCCAAATCCAACATGTCAATGCCGAAACAGACGATCAAAGTCTCACCAGCACTAAGACAAATCGTGACAAGAAGAGTGAGACATTACAAGTATCTCCCATATCCTCAAAACCACAAACAAAAAACCCTAACAAACCAAGCATCAGTCGTAAGACAACATACCAGGCCGGTGGCAAATCAAAATCAAAAGCAAACCCTTCATCAAAAATAATCTACTCCAGTCAAACTCCTGCACCCTCAAAGGAAACAAAACTGGAATTAAAAGGATTATTTGAAACAGACGAAGAAGAAATCAGCTTCTATCTGCATGCTTTATCACCCTATGGAACGGAAAGATCACCGAAACAGGAAATAAATCAAAGAAAAGTAAATACTCCTGTAAACGAAATATCCAAAGTCAAAAGGACGAAGACAGAGGACACCAAGAAGGCAAACCAAATTAAGCATGCATCCACCCAGGTACTTAAAACACCCAAACCTCAAGTTACCAGCCAAACAAATAAAGGAAAAAATAAAACGACGGAACAGACTAAATCCGCCGCTCGAGAAATGCCGCAGAACAAAAAACTCATACCACAGCAAAGAGCACACATTATTTCTCACCTGCGGTAACTTAAAATCCGTCAACATTAGCACCAGAAGTATCGCATCTGCCCTGACGAAAATTCCCTCAGCCTTTCAAATCAACAGACCACAAACGAGCTACATTATTATTAGATGTAGTGCCTTTAAGCAAGTGGCCAAGTATATGGAAATGCAATACATCGGTCCAATCAGAGCACACTTAACCAGACATAGTGCACTAAAAATTAGTTCCATGAGCAAGCACCTACAAGAAACTATTACGAATAAGGGTAAGGAAACAAAGACTACGACAATTCAGTTGGAATCAGCCAAACGTAATGTTACCTACAAAAAAGTCGTAAAGCTCAACGTGAAACACAACTCCTTAAGCAACACTGAGATTGCCGTGGAGTTGGTAGCTCAGGGGGAGCAGCAGGGAGGGTGAACAGACCACTCTTATGATTAAGCCAAATTTTAGTGATAATTGAGGCAAGTGGTCTGTTCGACTGCCGTACCGCGAAATCATTTGTCTTAATCATAATGCAAATATATTCATTACCAAATGTCTGTCCCCCCCCCCCCCCCTTGCTGCGGTGGACCCTACAACTTGGTTTTCGAGCAAATTTTGCATTATGATTAAGACAAATGTGTAGGTTCGACTGCCATACCGCGCATATCATATTCCCTTCTTGTCTGCTGTTATCTTACACACACATGTGGTCATTCACCCTTCCTGCTGCTATGAATTTATCCAGATCAACTATTGCATGTATATACATGAAGTGAGTCATACATACATGTACTGAGATAGGTATGCGTACCGATTTTTCAAGGACATGTGTGGTAGTTCAAACAATAGCTGTGTTTATCGCCGCGGATATCTCCCCCGGATATCTCCGGGAGATAGGTATTTGTGTGCATTTTATTTCCGTGCTTTAATTTTAAATATAATACATTTTAATCGGTTCATATATATAATGGCAAAATATCTTAATAAAATTATAAATATTTATTTATTTGTAAAATCAGACATCAAATGCTATTGCACAATAATCACATATAATAATTTCTAAAACGTATATCCGTAGTCGAGTTCGTTAGCTCAATGTTAAAGTTGCTGGAAACTTTAATACTGATGTTTGCGGTTCGACCCCAGATCTCGCCGAGATGGGTTCGGGTCCCCGGGTCGCCCATATCTTTTAATAAGTAGGGGGGGAGGCATCCCCTGAGATTTCGATAAATCACCACGTATCTCGTGGTCGGATTCTATTTTGGAATTCTACCCCGGGGTTTCGTGGGGTTTTATCGAAATCGCAATGCCTAGACAGCCTTCTGAATTGCTAATATTTCGCTTTCGTCGATTAGAAATTCGCCGGGAGGTGTGTCTATGCAATACCCCCCTAAAATAATCAGTAGCATGCCTTGAGCTCTCTGCCCCATGGAAGAACCCCAAATAAACATCCAGAAAGGGTGTTAGCCAAAAGAAACAGAACATGGGCGTGCCGCATAATACGTCATAAGAGAGACGACAATGTAAGGACCCCATGAAAGTTACACAGGCTATCGAGGGGCTCCATTGAAGGGTAACCGCTGGGATCTACTGATTATTTTTGATAAATTAAAATACAGACAAACATGCATACATACAGACATACATAGAAAGGGGAAATAATTCTCTAGCAGAGGAGGAGCAGAGTTAATCTCAGATTAACCAAAGATTTTATCTAGACCTATACGATATCTGGATCTTGGATCATGTAGATTTATTGTAATAAATCCAAACGGAACAGCTTGTGCTTGAGCAAAAAAGTTTCTGAACTTCATTATGTCCATATCCCCCGAACACCAAGTATAATAAATATTCTGTAAAGTATAATTATCCACTCCATTAAACACAACCAAAATATTGCAGTTGTCTCTGATCACTTTAGGTATTTGTGTATATCTTTGTGTAACATAAATCACGTCCGTATTCTTGTGTCTACCTCGAGAAAATATTCTAGCCGGATTAGATTGTCTGTCCAACATAACGTCATCGTACACCACTAAATTATTAATAAATCCATCTAGGTCATCTACAGATGGGGCCTCATCAATATCGGTAATAAAGTCAACAACATCGTCTCCGTCTTTATTAACTGATTTCACTTTCTCGTTAAAATCTTTAAGTACTTCGTAACAGTGCTGATCATCTACGGATGGTGCTACTAAATACAATTTACTCCATTTTAACCATCGCATTATTAAATTTAATAATAGTTGTGTTTTACCTGATCCAGATGGACCTATTATAATCATTCTTATTGAATTTGGTAATGCTGAATGGTGCTTTACTGGCTCCTGTTTTCGTGTTGCCGAAAAATCAATTATATCCATATTATTAATAACATGAGTCTATATTGTGTTCGATGTAGATTATCTACACCCACCACTGGACTGACAACAATAATAACAAAAAATAAACGACGTGCATTAACAGGTAAATGTGTAAAATGCGGCACGAAAAATATAAATTTATCTCCATGTCTGGTTCCCTGACAAAGTCAGGTACAAAGACAGGTGGAGATATAGCCGCTTTATTAGGAAAATTACCAGGAACTCCGTGGGCTAAATATGCCGGTGAGAAACACCTTCCTGGATATAATTATTGTGGTCCTGGAACCCGACTTGACATCCGACTTGATGATCAAGATCAACCAAGACCAGGAGGGTATCCAGTAAATAAGATTGATCAAGCGTGTCATGTTCATGATGTTGCGTATAAAAGTAAAGATTTACAACAAAGGCATCTCGCAGATGTAAAATTGATTCATGCATTAAATTCTATACCTAATAAATCTGTCAGAGATAAATTGGCTACTTTTCTAGTAAAATCTGCCATGAAAGGTAAAATAATGCTAGGGGCTGGTAATTAATTATATAAATATTATAATGGAATCCATTTATTATAGCCCAAGAGGATATTGGAGAGGTAAATCAGCTATTAGTAAATTATCTGAAGCAGCAAAAGTCTCACATTCTGTTGCTGCAGCGTGGTTAGCACGACAGGCAATATGGCAAATTTATCTACCACCACCTAAAACAATTCAGTATGCACATTTTGATGTCAGCGTCCCTAATGAGGTTCATCAAGCAGATATTTTGTTTTTACCACACGATACCATTAAAATTGGTAAACGTCAATCACGCACATACAAATACGCATTAACTGTCGTTGACGTTGCAAGTAGATATAAAGAAGCGGAACCATTATCAACAAAGACAGCGTCTGAAGTTTCATCTGCGTTTGAACGAATTTATCAGCGAGGACCTTTGCGATGGCCACAGTTATTACAGGTTGATCCTGGCAAAGAATTTTTTGGTGCAGTATTATCGTTGATGAAGAAACATAATGTTAAAATCAGACGAGGACATACTGAAATTCATCGTGATCAGGCAATTGTTGAACGATTTAATCGAACACTTGCCGAGCGGTTATTTGGATACCAATATGCAAAAGAAATATCTACTAACTTTAAATCTGGTGAGCGATCTCGTGAATGGGTTGCAAGGTTACCAAGTGTGATAGCTGCATTAAATAATGAAATTACTCGTTCAACTTCCATGAAACCTTCTATTGCGATCACAAAAAATATATACCCCGTAGTAATGACAGACAACAACCTCAACCAGTATTAGGTAATGCAACTGTAAGATATTTATACGAACCTGGTGAACTTGAAGGTGGTAAGAAGAGAACAACCGATCCTATCTGGAGCGTGACTACACATACAATTTCTAGTGTGGTTAGATCCACTGGTAGACCTCCAATTTACAGATTAGATTCGAGAGCCCCTCAACGTGGATTTGTACGTGAACAATTACAGGTAATTCCTAAAGACAGACAATTACCACCACATACAATTACATAACCAGAACCAGGGCGTCCAGCGCCCCGACGTCGATTACATTCAAGACAGGTCAGCATCACATTATCACGTGTATGACCAAGATCACTATTAATTCTATCTACGGTAAATTGTCTTGGATTATTATTCGAATATTGCCACAACATATTACAGTTGCAACTTGCGCAATTATTATTCTGTTGTGTTTTTAGTTTTATAATAAATTCAACATCAATATCAAAATCACGATTATTTTTTTTGTCACACTGCTTATAACCAGATAGTTTTTTTCTTATTACGTCATTATTAACATTCTGATCATTATTTTCTATAAAATTCATAATAACCCTATGTAGTTGAGATATTCGTCTGACTCTAGAAACTGCAAGATAGACTAAATTCGACCATTCAGTCCGATCATCTATAATCCAGATATTTGTATCAGAAATAGTTAACCCTTGTGAAGAGTGAATAGTTATAGCGTATCCTAACGTCCACGGTGATTTATTCATATTCAGCGCATTCTCAACGACATTAATATCGACTAAAACAATATCATTCAAAACAAGATTTTGTACTCGGATATTTTCAGTGTCTCCACCAAGAATTTCAACATCAATATTCTGTCGTCGAGTATCTGCTGGGCGATAACACAAAGGTACAGGTAGATCTGAAAACTTTTCTTTATGTAACATAAATAATTTATTTTGTAGTTCATCACGAACTATTTTTCTACTTGCAACTATTAAATCAGCGGGATTCCATAAATTTAGAAAATCATTCATAAAAGTCTCTGGAATTACTCCGCGCATTATTTCACATTGTACTCTGTCTGGTTGTAGTCTAATTAACCTTTTAAATTCCTTCAGAGGTTCATCAATAGCTCTATGGTCATCATTTATTTCTTCATAATAATCTACGTTATTCTTCAACCATTCATGTGGAGACTGTCCAATAAAGGGTGGTGGTTGACCATGATCACCACACATTATTATAGCAGTATTCTTCGTCAATAACCATTCAAGAAATGTTTTTAATATTTCTAACGACACCGTGCATATCTCGTCCTATATAATATATTTAGGTATATATTTCTCACCCATTCGCTCAGGAGTCCATGTGTCTCCGCACCATCTAAAGAAACTATGATAAGTACACGATTTTACTCCTCGCTCTTTTATCTCTCTGGCTAATTTATGTGTCGGTGTCAAAACAATTATATCTGAATTATTATTCATGAATAATTTAATCACACGCGTTGTTTTACCTGAACCACCACATCCGTTAAGATAAACAGTTTTATGTCTAGCCACAGGATCATATACAGATGGTGCTGATGAATTTGATACCTGATTATTATTTTTGTGATATATTTCCTTAATTTCAACGTCGGCAGATTCAGAATAACTAAGTATATTTTCTTGTTTTATTCTCCATGACCCCCATTCACCATTACCAAGTAGCGGTTTTAATAAATCCGTATATTTTTATTTATATAAAACGAATCCGTGGCGACTCTGACAGCATCACGAGAAAATCTATTTATCATAGACAGTATATTTATAGAAACATATGCCAACATAGATGATCTTAAATGAGTAAATTGTGGTGAGTCACCATCAAGATAACTCACAATTGTACCTAGTTTGGTTCCGTCTGACAAATAAGCATTACTCCGATTTATAAATATGTTTTTTCTGTTGTATCAGCAATTATAAAATCGAGTTCAGCATCGTCCATAATTAATCTTGTACAGTGTCTTTTATGATCATAGGCTCCTCCTTGAGTAAATTTACCAATTATCTTTCTACCAAGATCTTTTGCAAATTTTTCATCATGCTCCTCTCTGCATTTACGTATATTATTAGTAATTTTAATAATGTCATCTTCATTAAGATTAGGAAATTCTTTCCTGGCATCATCAATATTAAATCTATTTGGTTCTGGTAACCAAATTTGTTTCTGTGGACTATATGATATAATGGCCTCGCTCACCTGTAAAGATATTAAAATTCCAACATCAAACATGTATCGCAATAGTACTATTGGAACCCAACATTTTTCTGAAAAATGTTTTCCAAACCAAGTATAAGTAATCGGATGGAGATTTTCTGCAAATTCGAATGATTCTACATGAGCAAATCCTGTTAAATCAAAATCTGGTAAATGTCCGTTTATTGCAACA
>JAECUM010033875.1:0-59539 GCA_016617855.1 Megalonaias nervosa
GATACTTTCGAGAAGAAACAAATACATGTGTTAGATGTAAGACCATTATTATTACTAGCAATATACTCTTTTCAGATAGATATAAAGCTGCAGTGTTCAAGACAACGTTTGTACTGTGTTGAAGCTATTATCAGCCAGACTGTTTAAACGTATTGTTGATACATCTTATCATGGTATATTATTAGGCAAGAACGTTCTTGCTTAACATGGCAATGTTGCATATATATATATATATCACTGGTACGAGGTCTAAAATATCATAGCAATGTCGGCCTTTTCCACAACATACTAGAAAAACCTCTGATATAGATAATGCTCATTGTGAACTTCCCTCAAGCCCATGGCGGCAATTATGTCATAATAATTTAATGACGTCACATTGATTTGATGACGCTCAATTCAGATCTTCGTAGGAACCATTTGACATTCACATTAAATGTAGCATGATTGGAATTTGGATCCCAATAATAAATACAAAATATTCCAAAATTTAAATAAGTTATATAATATCATTCTGAGTGATATGCAAGCAGGCTTTATTTATAAGTAGTTTGAACATATAAAAACATATTGATTTCAGTTGTAAGGCTCGATCTACTCTACTAGCGTCGATATGTAACCCTCAAGCTCTAAAAACAATCGTTAAAAGACTTATCTATACAGTAATGGAGAGACTGGTGTACTCGTTCTAAGTGTTGTTATATATCTTAAATCTGTTTGAACATTTTTTAAACCCCAAAACTTCACATCCGTATACTAAAATAGGTAGAAACATTTTGGCGTACAGTTGTAACTACAGAAGTATTGGTATGTATTAGTTGTCTTTTTTTATACAAAAGATGCATGGCGTTTTCCGCTTGCTGAACATTATGTTTTATAGCTTTTAAAATCTTATATATTTGAAGAGAAATAATGCCTAGTATTTAAATTCTTCCTAAATAGAGATGGTGTTTCTGCTCAGTGTCAATTTGAACTGACTGCAAAATTAATATTTTTATTATTGGTAAATTGATACTTACTTTCTAGATTTTATTTTACTCAATATAAAACATTTAAGATTTTTTGGAAAGAGTCAGCATTAGTTGCAAATATTACAGTAGCGTCGGCACATAGAAACACATTAAGTTTCAAGCACATCTTGGTGTCAGAACCTTCTGTTCCTAGTACAATTCCCGTACAATCATTTTCCTGTAGGAAACATCCAGATCGTTCAGAAACAGTGAATATAATATCGGCGAAAGACCCTGCCTAACACCAGAAAAAAACTTCGAACTTCACACAGGATTTGATATTTTGATATAAATTTAGAACAATTCTAAAAGCTTGCAATTTGTTTGTTTTTCAATATTTGTTTCCGGAGACTCGCTTACCAAAGCGAATCAAAAGCTTTGCTAAAATCAATAAACGGGCAAAATATTTTTGTTTTCCTTTTGTTTTACAGGATGTCTGATAATACGTGTCAAGAAAATATATGGTCTGTTGTTGAATAACCAGCAGGAAATCCAGTTTGGTTTTCTGCAAATATGTTGTGGTGGTTAAGAAAAAGTTCTATCCTTTAGTCCGGTACAGAAAGTATTAAAATAGCTAAGGATATTTTCAAGCCATAATTCTGGAATAAAACCTGTCTCAGGTATTAAACTGAAGAAAGAGATGTGAATGTGCATTAGTAAGTTTGATGTGTTTTGAAATATTCATATGAGCATACCGTTATTCAAAGTGGTTTTGTTATTTGTTTTAGAGCTTTATAATTTCCTCCTCAGTTATCGTTGAATTCAATATGTTATCATCATTGTCCAAGTCCATGTTCAGATCTAAGGGTTATTGGGAATATCTTCACCAGTGTTTTCATTATAATCTTTAAAAATGTCACATAGCGTACCTAGTGTATTGCGTGAATTCACGTGCTTATTTTCATTACTATTAATAAATTTCCAGAAATCTCCTGGCTTTTACTTCTCAGTCGTCTGAGCTTTGCAACTATATTGTAATGATACTTATTTGCATGGAACGTCATGATTCGTTTATCATATTTACTTGCACTTGGAACATTACACTTCTTCGTTTGTGAAGGATTACTATTAAAAATGTTTCTTGTTAAGTGGTATTTTTTTCCGTGCATTGTGACACTGTCTCCCAAAGCACTATTTGCTTTTTTATTATTTTCATTTTCAGTTTTACCTTTAGAACTTTGGAAACTTTTATCCGCTGAATCGAGAAATGAAATAATTTTGATATAACTGAGCGGATATTGTTGAAAGTGTCTTTTTCTATGTCAGTTTTCTCTGCATGCGCATTCTGTATTCTTCTATATAAAGCGTTTACTATCTCGGTTTTCGTGTTTTTATTAAAGCAGCATTTCCTCTTTCATCCCACCTTCTGTTCTTTATAGTCACACTTTTATGGGAGTCTTTCTGATTGTGTAGAGTACCAGCGAATTTGAGGAAAGTTGTAAGACGCGAATGTCCATCTTAATAGAGTGAGTCAAGTTCGACCACACTGAAGTTAAGATCTTTGACTCACAGTAAGGAACAGTCGATGACTAAAACAGTGATGAAAAGTGCTCCAAAATTTTTATCGTTTCCACATCTCCCGTTCAGAATAGGCAGGGTGTTAGTTTTACAAATGTTTAGTAACTTATTACCCTCAATATTCAATAATTTTTCTTGCGAGCTTCTCTTTTGCGCCAGACAATATTTTTCTAGAGCAGACGTGATATAATAAGAGTGCTGCAGTGACTCGTCATAATGAAACTGACGCATGTTCTTGTGTTAATATCTCTAATTTAACACGTACTTATGTGAATTGCATATAAGTGACACCTCTGAGAAGAATTCTGAATTCGTCTGCAGTATTAAATTATGATTCGGAGGGGTGGGGGTGGGGGCATAAACAGTACCAATGATTAGGTCCTCAACATTTGAAAAATGGACTTTTCAATTTCAACCAGAAAATGTATTCTGATTGAGTTCTGATTTCGGTAATTTGCCGGGAAAGTGTGTTTCTAAAAAAAACACATATGCCACCACATTTGCGTATATACTCTTGCTTTCTGGATTGAGAAACAAAATCAAATTCATGTAAATTAATGCTTTCAAATGTTTAGTTTCATTCACACACAAAATATCAAAAGGGCTGTCCCCAGCAGTACATTTTAAACTCTTCAGATAATGGCCTACAATCAAAGGTAATAATATTAATATGTAATATTTGCGTTATCTTGAATATTGGATTAAGATTTGATTCAAATAATAATACATCTTTGAACCAACCATGAAAAGTAATTCTCATATTGATTTCCAATCTGACACTTTTATTTCAGAAGAAACGATTGGTTGAAATATATGGCGCTTAATTTCTCAACCAACAAACTAGGCAAAACAAAATGAATAAAATGCAAGCTGCGAGTTCACGAAAAGGAGAAACATAATGCTCATCTATAATTTGTAAAAAAGACAATCATGCCTAGATAAAAGCAACTACAACGATAAGGCTAATAATAATTGTAATTATGATAATGACGGCTAAGATGGTGATTATAATTATGACACAACATAAAATGAAAACTCAGAGAAAGCAAACAAGGAATTTCATATTGTAACAATTCTTGATATGGAAGTATCTCATCCATGTGTGCATACATACAATGGATGGACAAGTTCATAAATCGGCACCCGGGTAAGACAATATATACACTTTATAACGAATATAAGTATACACTATCACACACAAGGGTGCCTGCAGCCTAAATACACGCATGAAACAATTCCAATAACCGAAGAGTGATTGTGAATTATCGGCAATGTGTCTCACCATGTTCGTACAATAATAAAAAGGTACACATTTGTGCAGGAAATAAACAGATAACTTATCTGTTGTCAATTTAGGATCATCAATGTTTTATTCGAAGATATGACAATGACCACAAATAAATATTAATGACCAGAAGAAGAAAATAAATGAGACGATCATGTAGACTTAATTTTGTATTAGTTTTAATGTTCTAAGAATGTTTGTGTTGCTCATCAATTTTATCACAAATGTGTTCATGAACCTTTATTTCATGACTGTCTGAAGTATAGTGTGATTAGGTGGGAGGCAGGGCGTGAAAAATATTTATTCGTCCCATACTCCTTATAATTTGTCTAAGTGGGTTTTAGATACCACAGACGTCTCCTGGAACGAAGAGCATGTGTATAGTTACGGCCACTTTCATCAATGCGCTGCAGACACTGCACACAATTTCTCGGAATATGACGGAAAAAATTTCTTTTGAAGTATGTTGTTAAACAATGAACCGAACTTCCACAAATAACTATGAATGGAGCAATAATTATTTACATGAAAGTGTGAAACGTGCAAGTAAAAATTGCATGGGCTGTTTGTCTCTGCCTTTAATTAGAATGCCAGAAATATTTGGAATGGCAGAAATTACTAAAGGTTATTTTAAACATTTGTTGTCAAAACCGAACCATCTTCATGATCTGCCTAGAGCTCATTATTATTACGCCTAAGGTATATAAATATCCCAACGGAACCTTTCTATACTTGTAACCAAGTTCAGACCCTTTTTATTTTAACGATTTAAAATAATGTCGATTCTATGTGGACATTTCATGACGTTGCTCTGGAACATTTTGACAGTTATTTCCTTAGTACTTAGGTATCGATCCATCGAAGAATACTACTACCACTGCCAAAACTTGTGGATACTGAAAGAAGCTCATGCCGGAGAACAACTCGAATCCTATCAATCTATCAACCGTCGATATTTAGACAAAGTTTTGGTCTGGTTAAATTACGTGTATGAAACTCAAGACAAGTTGATAAAGCATTCTAGAAACGGCAAAGACACGAATACTGGATCTTATTTCATTCACAGTTGAGATTCAGAAAATCCACCGATCTTGTAAGAATTACCTGATGCTTTTATTTCATGGACGTGTGACATAACTATGATCGACGTTTGAAAACAGATCCAAAATTTCAACGCATTGTCGAAGATTCAGATGGCATGGAAACTGAATCATAAAACCATTCGATAGTGTAGAGGACGGACCAATGGGACACGCTGGTTGTACAAAACCGATGAATCTCAAGGACAAAAAATTACTTCATGATTGGCATGGAAATGTGATGTCTCCTCTACTACATACTTGTGTTGAAGCGTGTAATCAACGCAAACAATGTCAAGATTATGAAGAGCACGCGTTAACAGGAACGCGGGTTAATGTCAAATCATTTCATGTTGTCGATATTGGATACAGATTGTTGAAACTATACAAAATTTGGCAATTATTACCATATAACAATACCAAGAAGACGACTACTTGAGTTCAAGAAATTGCTTCAAGCTATATCAATGAATTTCTGAAATTGAAATAAGTCTGTCCTTCTTTCCTGATGCTACACTCGAGAAAAAAAAAGATTAATTAAACTAACAGTGACCTTGGAACGAAGGAAGACTATGCTGAATTGTTTGTGGGAAAAACTGGCGACACTTCCTATAGTGCCAAAGACCATATCCTAGGTGGATCCATGTCAATACTTTCAGCTCATCGACTCATTAAACACGTCGTTCGTGAGCTTTTGATCGTTGCGAATTACGGAGAGGTCATGAAGTTTGTTCCATCCTACGAGCTTGACATCGTGATCGTTGGTGCTTGCGTGACAGTCAATGCCTATTTAAAATTGTATTCTTGGAATCGCATCGAAGAGAATCGCTTATGAGCGAGGACAGACGAACATCGTGAATTACACTATTCTATCAGTACTGAGGTAAGAAAAGACAACCTCAATCCAAATATAAAGTGTAAACTTCGACGTGTTAAAAGAAGTCTTAAAGTAAATTAAAGATGTTAGTGTCAGTTGCTAGACACCACACAAAAAACACACGGCGGAAGTTGGTTACGTTTTTGAACAGCAATAGCATGAAAACATTTTAGGTAAGCATTTGCCACACTCTTGACTATATCATGTAACTAAAGCCAGACTCAAAATTCTACGTATACAAGATGTACGACAGTGCTTACAAGAACAATCGACGTACACGTTACACAAAACCGTTCGACAAAAAGTTCAAGGATGTCAAACTAAAGTGTGGGAATTTATCATCAATGTCAGACCGATGTAGACAATGTCTCTCATTTTACCTTCTTAGATCCAAGGTTATAAATATTTATTTTGTGTCATTGGTGTGTTTTCAAGATTGCCATAGCTCTTTTGACTTCTCAAACAAGATCATGGTTAATGCGAGCTTTAAAATCATCTTAAAGCAAAGTGGTCGATGCCCAATGCAATTGCTAACACAGGTAATAAAATCCTAAACCAAGCTTTTCAAAAAGAAATGATATAAAAATAAATTCATTATATCAACACTGAAATTACTGAAACTAAGGCCAGTTTCGAATGATATTTTTAAAGAACCTAGAAAGAACGCATATGGACATACGATACGTATCAACGTATTCGGAAATACAATCAAAGCTTACAATCAATCATACTATTGTAGCATTGGATGTGCTCAAGAAAAAGTGACGCCACAAAGGAAGTGACCGTGTTCGTTCAATTGTCTAGAACATCGAAGACCATGCGAACAAAAACAGATGTGTTAAGCACCGGTGATTATGTTCGCATTGGAAACACAGACAGAATCTATTTACTAAACTGGATGAGGTAATTGTTTCGTATCAATGGACAAATGCGCGGACGTAACCAATCTGTCTATCAACTGGAAGATATAAACTTAGAAGTGCTAAAAAGAACGTTTCAGTCGCCCAACGTCTGTCTAAAAATTCTTGATCAATGCACGCTTAAAGTGGGAATATATGTCGAAGACATCAACGTATTTGAAAGAATATCCATCCAGTTTCAGTTCATGGATTGTAGTTTCACAGCCATCTACTATAAAAAACAAGAAGCCACACACATGGCGTTCAACACGACTTCCACATCTTATATTTCATCCCGCTAAAATGTACTAACATTACAACCACCGTTCAGGCGAACGCTGTCCTAAAATGAAATTGTATTTTAATGCCTTATCTTTGTGGCATATTATATCTTTGCAGCACAATCGGAAACAAGGAGATAAACTTTGGTGGACTATTTTATTCAGCAGATGTATTGGATATATACCTCCCAATCCTTCGTTCAAATATACCGCCAGTTACATCTCTTCCGTACCTCTGAAATCAAGTGAATCTTCAGAGATAAGATTTTATAAACAACATATTATGTTTATCAAGGTCAGATAATCGCAGTGTACATAATTTAATCAGATCATTAAACTTATTTTAATTTTGGTATATATCATTCACCCCACTCAAGTCTGGAATATTGTCGAGGATCAGATCACTTTCGTCGTAAAATATATTCAAGATTAAACGAATATGATCCTGACTATTACGAAAAAACAAAACAATCACAACCTGATACTAAATATTTACAATATAAAACGTCCTGCAGCATATTAATTTCATGCTCGAAATCTGCTCGAAATGATTACATCGTTCAAAATGGCAAATCACTCAACAAAACCAAGTGATGTATACTGGTCGAATACCATCAACATTCTCGTGGTGTAAAATTGGATTTATCGGACAACAGAGCGCAGTCTTACACCTTTTCTTCAAGTTTGTTGTAATACGCTCCTAACAAAGACAAGAATGACAACAACAGATTATTCAAATATTTTCACTGCCACATCGAACTGGACGAATGAATGAACATGATATTTCTCAACCCCGATGATGTCAAAAATAACGTATTAAATGCAGATCACAATGTATCCGTTAGCACTATTTTACTTTCAGTATATCGTGTTTTAACAGAGTGAATATTAGTATTAAAGGATATCTTGGACAAAATATTTTATTCCCAAAAGGAAACGTCAGCGTGAAACTGCATTTGGAAAACGATTCTCCAGTGAATTGTAACAAGTATCCTGTGCACCAAGATGTAGCCGAACGTCGAGGACATGTTTGGGAAATATTTGAAAATCTGATTTTCTTACGCCACCATCGGTAATGAAACGTTACGTCCATCAATGACAAAATGACACTGTACTAGAAAATTATGCTTTGTTCTAATTGAATTAGTGTAGCTTATCGAAACAAAAAGTGTTGATGTTAAAAATGGTGGGCTGTGTCTTGTTCGTCCTTTTCTTGTTTGCGTTTTTCTATTGGGGCAGGGCGATTCTATTGACGTACCCTTCTCCTTTCTCTCTCTGTCATGCTGGAACATTCAAAGAAAATGTGGTCTTTCAAGCCAGCGTCTCAACTCTGAATAATGTTTCCTTTCATGTCCTCGCTTAGATAATATAAAGCAACGTGTTTGCCAATCCTGTCAATGTGTTTGTTATAGTAGGCGCATTACCTCCGGGACCGAGTAGAAGTGTACATCCCGAACAAATGGTACTATATGTTCCGTTCTACAGTTTCGAACTTTGCAAAGGATTTGATTTGTAAAGAAAAGTAATTTCCCAGGTTTTTCCTCACTAGTAATTCTTTGGGGGTATTTCAGAAAAGCTCGTATATCTTAGGAATAGTTATAATCCATTTTAATTCCATTTATTTGAATGTATAATTGATGGGTAAAATTTGCGTTATAGATTATACAGCTGGGCCTTAATGTGCATCTTTAACAAACTGTAAGCTTCTTTGGTCATTTTAACTTTCTAGATGTTAAAGGTATATTGTAAAAAGACCGAGCAGATAACTTATTTTACTTTGGATATATTTTGTAATTCATTTGTTGAACTTTTCAGAATCTGGCACAGCCTACTCTGGGGACAAACTCGTTTTCCCTATTTTAAAAGCTACTAAAGTTAGTTTTGTCTTCATGTGGTGTGTCAAGGGCAAGATAGAGCCTGGCGGAACCCATCATTCTCCAGACTGGGTAACCACGGCCGAAATCCACTGAAATAATGTGGCACGCCCTGGTCCTGAGCACATGGTCGTTGAGCTCATCTTGGAGCCCTTCCGCCCTGGCCGTTGACTCCATCGAGGAAGACGTCCGCCCAGTGATGCTGTGCTATCATCACACTATTGTATCCATAGTGTGGAGACTCGTGGGGGCAGGAGCGTCTTATTCCATCCTGTACAGATCCAATGGACCTGTACTACTGTCTCAAGATCATCTGGACTGGCAAAAAAATCTTGCAAGGCACAGTACTAGGGTGCAGAAGAAAAGGCAGACAGAAAATGAGTTGGGAAGACAACATTAAGGAGTGGACACGTATGGGATTTGGAGATTGCCAGAGAGCAGTAGAGAACAGGGAAATATAGAGAGAACTGGTTATAAAGTCAACTGTGGTGCCCCAACGACCTGTTGGGTTAAGGGATTAATGATGATGATGATGAAAGTTAATGTACTTTTGACTAGTTCAGGCTCTTTTTTCGAGCTCATGGGAACAGCCAACTTGATCAGCTGTATTTGTAGATCATACACGATTTCTGCAACATTTAAAAATATTTTAGTCACAGTATATAGAAGTAGCATAAAGGTATGCCAACATTGTTTTCACTATGCATGTTGCAAGTGCAAATAACTTCACCTTCTCCCTGTCACTCTGTCAGAAATACATAATATCTATGGGGCACAATCATAAAAGGGAAATTTTATCCTTCCGTACGAGCAGCCTTTCCGTATCAGCAGGCTGCTCATACAAGCAGTGATTAAGGAGGTCATAGAACTAAACCAGAGAACATGGCCGAAGGGGAAGAGGGAAGTGGAGAGACAGAAAATGGAGAGGGAATTAACAAGCTTGAGTGACGGATATGAAAGGGTACAAGGCTGAGGCAAAGGAAGGATTTTCCTCAGGTAGATTAAAAACAACAGTAGCAACAACAGCCAGATCATTCCATGATCACTCATGCTGAGACTTAGGAAATGGAAACGGATGAGTCTAGTTTTAAGCTTTCGGTTTCAATGGGCGGTGGGGGTAGTGGTGGGACGTATAGATGCAGAAGATGCGCTGGTGGAACCCGGTTTGGGAATTGTGTTCACTAAGATGAAGTTTGCCAAAACCAATAGGCCTTTTCAGGGCCACATAATTCTCACAGAGACAAAGGGATACCACCCATTAATTTTCAATATAACGAATATCTTATGTTTGTGTATGTCTTTTACAATTACAAGTTAAACATCATTGCTATTTGTGTGTGTGTGTGTGTGTGTGTGTGTGTGTGTGTGTGATTTGTGTGTAAAGTACCCAGTCCTTTGTATGTATTTATTTATGGTATCTAAGCAATCGCGAGTGTATGCTTGTCTGCGTGTATTTGTGGTGTGTTCCATTCCAATCGACAGAGTGTCATTTTCATTTTAAACCTATGGTTATTGTCGTACCATTAGAATTGCACATTTTCGTTCTTATTTAATTGGTATGACAAAGAGGATACAGTGTATTGACCCTAGAGTGTTTTATACATCTAAGATGGCGGCATTAATGTTAATTCACATTGGTCCCCTTTTTGCCATTTTTGCACTTAAGTGTCACGTATAACTACTGTTGATGTATATACTAGATATCCCAAAATATCCGTATTGCCACGTTATGTTTATGTTACACTGGTTAAATGTACGTGATAATGTTCACTCCATGGGGGTGGGGTGGCTGAGTGCTATAACGCGCTTGCTTTTCCGATCACTGCTATCTCCGCTCTGTTCAATTAGGTTAGAGTCTCGGGCTCGGCCAATGTAGGTATGCGAGCTTCCTAGTAACTTTCTGCATGTCAGAGGTTCTTACCAGGGTTTTCCTGGGTTTGTCCTCCACCAGTTAAACTTGACGAAAAGTATAGGTTATCATGCACTGAAAAGTATCATTGAAACCCCAAAACAACAACATCAACACTCCATTTGGCCAAAGCGTCCAGAACGCTGATTAGTCAGTCACCTTGTCATTCCCTAGTTTGTAAGTTGTATGTTGCCATAGGTTCACTTTTCAGTCGCATTAACGTCGCGAGAGCTATACAATTCTTATCATTCCTGACCATCCTATTACAGTATTTTACATTAATATAGGCATTACTGATTAAACGCTTTCTCAGCGTTCTGGTCGCTACGTCAGCTCTTTATGTCATTTTCTTTTGTTTATCACTCGTTACACATATTAAAATTTAAGATGTTGAACAATTATTTTCTATCTTCTTAACTAATTATTTTTAAATTCTTAATATATACATTCATTTTAAAGATGTGCGGAAATGTGCTTGAACTTTGAACTTTTTTGAGAGATAAATTCGTTATTGCATTATACATATCTTAACAAAACTTTCGTGATGAGGAAAGTTCTGTTTATTATTCTTCTAACGGGCTATACATATTATCATCATGATTATTCGAAGATGTTGAGATATCTCATGACATATTTTGGATTAGTCATAGAACCTGTAGTATTAGGTAAGCCTTTTTTTTAAAAGTGATAGTCTTATTATTTATGGAAATGATATTGATCTGTTTTCTATTCCGACCACATTGATAAGGTACATAGGTCTCTGTTATGCTAAGTATAATATATGTATCACACTTTAGATTCAATCTATAATTATTTCAATTTTCAGCACCGTTATACGATATTTGGCATAATCTGCAAATCTAGGAAGTATTCAATACTAATTATATTTTAGCTAAACTTGTAAAAAAATGTACAAAATTTCCTGATGAAAATGTATCGGTTAGTGTAACCTAGATATTGGTATGGAAGAGAAACACTACCCATCACTAAAGAGGAAATTAACCACTGAGACCTCATTTGTATTATCTGCATTTTATCTTTTAATGAATGATATAAGAATTGGTCTAAATATAAAAGGTAGATCATAATTTAATAAAAAGATTTTGTTTTGCAAATGTTTAAAATCAAGAAAGAGTTACGTGCAGAAAATAACGGGACAGCCAAGAAAGGAAGGGCAAGTAGTGGGAGCTATTTGCAATTGTGAGGTCGGATCTTCGGGATTATGCCTCCATTATATTATATCCAGCTGGAGTCCGCTTTTCTTATCAGATCAAAAAGCATGTGTTACATGACAGGAGCGCATATAGCAAAATATATTAGCAAAATATATTACAACCAATGATTAAGGAAAGGATATAGTAATTACAGTACTTATACCAATTTAAATTTACAAAAGTACAATCCATGTAGAATTAAACATGCTATTACGTAAAAGAACATAATTTAAATATACATATTAATCATCATACATGACATCGTGAAACTCATAAACATTCATCTAGCTGTAGAAGATGTACATTACTGACATTGTTAATGGCCAGTAACCAGAAAAAGACGATCATATAGCATATAAAATTGTGCATCAGTCTGAAACATTGTTAAAAAGTGTCCACAGCAGATCCAAACGAAAGTGGTTTTGTTCTTGGGAGTTTTGTTTTGTTCAGGCCGATATGACACATTGTTATGCACTAGAAAACTACAAACCATCATTGAAGAGATGCACGCATTCTCGTCGCATGCCAGGAGCGAGAATCCTATATGCTTGTGCTGAGATGCACTCTCTTTTTGAGATCACATAAAAATACAGCATCAATAGTCTCCTACATGCAAATTAATGTACCTGTTTTATAGATATAGATCGCTACGTGACTGTTTTCGGAAGGAAACTCTGATTCACTTCACCTAGACGTCAGAAACTATACTCGACAATTTTACTCGCGCTCACAGAGATTTGTTAAGCATGTCTATGCAGATTCACTAGGAACGAGGAAAACTCAGCATGGACAACCTGTTGACATTGGCTTGCAACGATGGCATGCATTTTGAAAGGAGAAAATATTACTGATCAAGTCTAAGCTTTAAGTTCCAAGATGCAATCGTACGACAGGTGTTCTTATTCGAACATCAAGAACCAAGAACTAGAACTTGACACAAGTGTTAGGTGTTTACTACTCGCTGTGTTTTAAAGCAGCGACTGTGCGGATATATTGGAACAAAAAGCAGAGGACCTAACGAAAAGTACAGACACATCAGACGAAAATAGCGGACATAACGTAACTTGAAAACATATCGGAAATAAATTTACGAAAACAACAGAACCGATGAATCATGACGGAAGTAGTGCAAAATTTACGAACATAACAGGAGATAACAAGCAAGAAGATTCATGCATGAAAGTATAACCCATTTTTTTTCCGATAAATCGAATAATACTTCGGTTTTCTTCAATTTTAGCGTTGGATAGAATCAGTATGATGCAAAACTGAATAATTAATAGCCAACTATAGAGACAAATACTTTTCGCTTGACTGATTGTGGCAATGTTTTTAATGTGCTGTCAGAAGGAAGTTGATGTCGAGCTTTGACCTAAGGATTTTAATAATAAGTGTTCTTTCCTCTGTGAGTAAATGCATTGGTATCGAATTTACAGAAAGATCTAGTAAGCCATTAAAGAATGGCAAAGTATCGAAACTGAAAATCAACAGCGTACCACTGTCGTTAACAAAGATGGACTTGGCATCCTTTGTAGGAACAATTTGGAAACATCACTGCGGATTTAAATCTAATGGCATACATTACCAAGGCAGCAATGTCATGAAATCTGATACAGACACTACTTTTTACAAAGCATTTTGAGTTTATATTTGTATTTTAGTTTTGCTTTATTTCAACATGTTTGTTTAATATCTATCGAAAGAAATGTTCTTTACATTACAATGTTGCAAGAGCTGCCATTCAACAAACTACATCCTGTAGATATCTCTCTTAACGAATGCTCTACCTCTTGATCTTAATTAACATCTAGACCTTGCATATTGCAGCCTTTATAATTGGTCTGATGCTCTTAAGAGTGTCGACATGAAATGCATCAAAAACATATGTGAATTTCATATTGATTGAAGCATCGACTTAGAAAAGAGATTTTAAACTTCCCTGTTTTGGTTGGTTAGAAAAGAGATTTCAAACGTCCATGTATTGGACGGTTGTTCCGTCCAGACGAAAGAAAAGAGGTTTTAAACTTCATTGTTTAGACAGCTATTCCGTACAGTCTTTAGGGAATATGGATAATGCACAAATGTTGATAGGATATCTAATCATGCTTATGTATAGATTCTTCATTATCGTGTAAACCTTTATATATTACCAAATCCTATTCATGATTCTATGTGAAATTGCAAGCTCTGTAAAGGTGTGATATATGGAAAACTTATTTAAAGAGACGCTAGCTGCATTTTAAAATTTTAACATGCATGCTGTTTACAATTAGTTTACAATTAGTGTTTGGCATTTCTACTAGGAAAAGACGACGAAGGTCTGCATTTCGGGTCCACGGTGAAACTAATGCTTAACAATGAGTGACCTTCATCCCTGACCCTAACGGCTGAGCTAGCATGTATCACAATGAATCGTCTTAGTTGCATATTGGTTCAAACCAAAGATGAAGAAAGTCCATAAAGGGTTTAGGAAATATAAGCAAATGAAGAAACCTTAATTGAGCTTAAACTCCCATTTTCTCTGTCTATGTCATTGTGCCCGAGGTCGAAGGGATAAACGAGAGTGTCACATACGACTGTCTTTGAATAATAACGATTCCATGCAAGTATCAGAAAATCAAGAAGGGATTAACATAAATAAGCAAACAAAAACACTTTAACCGAAACGTTAACGTAAAGTTCATATAACTGACCTTGGCATCGAGTTGAAAAGGGTGGGCCAGATTGCCATAGAATGCATTGGCTTAACTTCATAATGGTTTGTGCCATGTATGAAGTAAATCCATTAGAGGGCTTAGGAAATATATGCAATAGAGACACTTTAATCAGAATCTTAAGAAACTGCTGACCCCGCCACTGCTTCTGAAAATTGACTGCTATATCTCACTTCGCACTAACGTGTGCGCAATCAAAAGCAGAAAGATGATTTTAGGGTTCTTTTTAGTTTGTATTAATTTGCTTTTACCCATGAGTTACATGCAAGTGTGAAAGACAAAGTTAATAGTCAATCCGCCAGTTTGACATTTCAGTGGAATGTTGACCACTGATCATGTCTACTAGATACGTAGGTATTGCAGTGCATGCAACATGCGTGCATATTATTGTAGAATTAACATCATCACTTACACTATATTTGCAGTGCGTGCACGTAGAGTTTCTTTCCTTGCATTTACATCACTATCCCTCTTTCATCTTTTCGCATTATGTCGGAATTGTAAAGAGTATTTTTAAAGGCGTTGAGACTTTTTATAAGTGTTTTGCAAAAGATATTGTCCAAAATTACTTTGTAGTGGCTTGGCGGAATTTATTGTATTTTATCCACTTAGCCATCCAGGTTCTTAAATAATCTTTATCGATTACACGTTCTTTGATTTAGACTATGGATCCGTGACATTTTAGCGATTATTTTGTTTCGACTCTAGGTCATAAACTATGTAAAAGGTAAAATAAACTAGGGAAACTAAGAAGCATAGTAAAATCAAGAAACAAATTTATATCTCATTTACAAAGTCAAAATTTATGAGGGACTTACAGCATTGTGAATTGAATTCTAAATAATTCTAAATGTCCTATCACAAATCCAAATGTATAGAATGTTCTGAATGAATAGTCTTGCATGTCGTGATGTATCACAATTAAATAATCCAGAACATCTTTGAATCAATTACAGAAATCTCATGGTATTATTTTAGTCCAAAAAGTTAATGAGTATTTGTAAGTTCAATGAATAAATTGAATAAACGATTCTTCTCAAATCGGAACTAAAACTCTGATCATAGATTCCCAAAGACTGATATGAAACAGCTATGAATAATTTGATTACCATCATCCTTTATATTTTGTGTTTTGTATAGCGTGGTGTGGAGTACTAATCATTGCCCAGGTAAGCCTCATTAATAAGTCAAACAAATGTGAAACAAGAAAACCATGCAGTGTGAAATTAGAGTTTCAAGATGTGTTGTCCTTAGGTGATTAGAGTGAAATTCTATGTAGTATTTGCACGTTTAAGAACCCTTTAGTTGTCAACGATTATTGTCATGAGGTCCTTGGAAACAGAGGAAAATAAATGACTTTAAACCACGCACAGTCATGTGTTTGATCGACCTGAGACCACTTGTGTGTAACACTATATTTCCTGAAGTGCGAAAATTTGTGATAGATCAAACGTTTTAGATATAATTACACCATTTTTAAGATTATTTTTGCAAGACGTTTGGGGGTTGGTTATTATTATTATTATTATTATTATTATTATTATTATTATTATTATTATTGTAGTTGTACGTATTTTTTCACTAGACTTGAACATCAACACTTAAACAAATGTTTGTAAAAGACAATCGACGACCACGATTTTGGCTTTGGTAGCGTCTGAGGTTAACACAGCCGTAAGAACATCATCATCTGTACTCTCCATCCCCCTCTCATCGTAGCCGCCTACCACATCTTGAATTTTCAAAACGCACAGAAGGGAATGAATAAGAGGATTATCATGGTGTCATTTCTTCTTCTTCTTCTTCTTCTTATTATTATTATTATTACTGGTAGTAGTAGTAGTAATGGTAGTAGTAGCGGCAGTAGTAGTAGTAGTAGTATTCCAAGTTCGATAGTCACGGTGTTAAAGTTAACTGTCTTTTTTCAGCAAAACATTAAATGGGAGATATAGGTATTCATTATCATAACTAATACTAACATTTCGTCCATGTTAGACAGTTTATGAAATTACCAGATTTCGATAATCAGTTTATATAGTTACAAACACAAAAGGAGAGGAGCTGCATATCTGTCGAGCCAATTATGTTACATTTACGCCATGATCAAAATATATGAAGATGTAGCAGAATGAAGTGTCTTATTCTCATGACTAATCTTTGTGCGTGTGACAAAATCCAGCAATAGGTTTAGGAAATGTAAGGCACATGTTAGTATGTTATTTCTGACTGTGTCCTTGCCCCCAAAAAGAAAAAGTCACACATGTGTGATACAAAATGAAAATTGTCTTGGCTTCATAATGTTTCATCCAAAGTATGAACAAAAGCCATCAAAGGCTTAGAAAAGCAAATAAAAAACAACAAAGTGTAACTGAAAACGGTAACGCAGTTTCCAAGGCTACAACCTTAGTTCCAAGGTGAAAGGGGGCAATCAAAGTGTCACGGATTGAATTGTCTGCGAAATTGATGTATCTAGGAATGCAGGAGACATATGCAATTTTTTCTAAAGCAAAAAGCATTAAGCAATATCAAGGCAAATATGCAAGCGATTGTATTGCAGAATTAATTGGCTTTACAATGAATCATTGCAAGCATTGCGAGAATATATAAAAACTTTGGGAAATATGTGCAAATGAAACGCTTTAAGTAACACATATATAAATTCATCTTGTTAGGCAGATGAAGAAATGTATATGTTTACCAATATTTCTTTTCTCAAGATTTTTCAGTGGAGCATGAGTATCGTTATCACCTGGTACAACCAATTAGGTATTGTATATTGTGTTAAGTCTCGAGTCTGATAGTGTAGACTTTATCTGAAATCAGTTGTAATGGCTAAACCGAATCTGAGCTGCTTATATGCATAACGTTTGACATGTGAAACAAAATGCCCTGCTGTAACAGAATTCGTTCAGTTAATACTACTTCTTACCACTCATAAGACCATATCTTTGATAGGATTGTGTGAGTAAACTTGGAACATGGGCAGGTATTATTAAGATCTCAGAAGAATGCGATTATTTTGGTGATGCGTACATATTAATGTGGTGATCTTGCATCTGGTTGGATAAGCTTGTCAACAGTTTAGTTACTATTCATGATCAAACTTGTTGAATGGTCTTATATCATCAAGACGCTGGATGAGTTTGATTATAAGCAAAATCAAAGTTCATTTATGAATTATCGCTCAGGATAACGAAATTTCATTGGGATTGTTCAAACCTAGTAAATAAGGTTTTAGTCTTAAACTGATAATGTGTGGATTTTGAAACTACGCTGCCTACTGAAAGAGTACACCCGTAGTATTTACAATATGTAAACGATAATGGGCTGATTTTCATTATTTGTTTGATGTTAATACTTTAGTACACAGAGAAAAATAGTCATATCACAGATGCATTTCAAACGCCCAGATATTAGTAATTTATGTCTCCTGTTTCAAACCACAAGTGAAAAACTGTTTTATAAAATGTTAGCAGTTTTGTAGAATAGTTTTCAAATATTATTAACTGGTAAACGAACGTCTAATATCATATTGACCTGATTGTAATAAAGTTGAGCTGACTTGAGTAATTATCTTCATACGATTTGAAGGTGGTCATAACGACTCCGAGTTTGGAAGGGTTAGTGAATGTTGTATATTCAGTGCCCCTGAAAGTGATATAATTAGTGTTTAGGGCACTAATAACCAGTCATTGGCTTTGTTGTCAGGATTTGTTTCACATGATTCCGAAGTTAACGGATCACAACATTCTATCAAATATCTCGACGATCTTGTTTATGATCATTAGCAATTCAACCCTCTTTTACGAATTTCCTAAATTTATCCATGTGTTTCACATTTAAAAGCCTCAAACCTGGACTATATGAATTTTCCGATTCTAGGTGGTTCAAGGTTAACCGTGTTTTCGTTATCTGGACATCAGAGGAAGTGCTTTCGATGTTAGTGGACATTTGACCAACATAGGTAAAACTCAGATTTTGACTCGGTAGGAATCGATCTTTATATAGTAGCTTTCAAGGGAAGACTGGAACACGACAGCTGATTGAGCATTCATTATCATTGTATCTATTTTGATCTAAACGATTCCAAAACCGATGACGAGGTTTTGTAGCAGAAATGAATTTATATTTACGTGTTTGACTTACAGAACAATTTACATATTTTTATATTATGTTGAGGGTTTTTGTTAAGGGAGATGGGGGAACCATAGTTAAGCACAAGTTTAATACACTGCGCAACCTGAGAGAGATGTAGCAAATAAGATTTTAGACTATACTGAACATGTCACCACCATATCATAACCATGCCAGTGAGGGTCCAATATTATTTCCGTAAATAATGTTTCTTTCGGGTTATATGGGATTTTGATAATGATGAAACTGAGAAGTTTTCAAAATTGCTCTGTGCTGATACATACATATTATGATTTAAAATTTTAGCAAGGGTTGACGAAGAGAAAATAAGAAAACATTTTTGCTTTTAAACCTTGGTTCAAAGAAACATATAGTCACGCCATCAGTCATTATGGTTATGCATGAATCAAGTTGGAATAAATGCAGAATATTTTTTGTTGTCACTATCACTAGTCACTAGCAATTATTTCTAAGCTTCAGTGTCAAATAACTTTTCACTGTAAAGCATTTAATTTCTCTCGGTGGCGGGTGGAAATGTTGGTAACGGAAGAGAGAGGTATATTCGTTTGTTTTTTAATCAACGGTTTCTTCAAACTATTCAGAAGACAGATTATATTTTTGGTTCCACATCCTAACTTCCAGTTGATAGTAAAGGTAACTCCTGTCGTCGAACTTCTTAATGATTTAGTCTGAGGCATATGTTTGCAAATTAGGCACCGATTGTCTTTGCAGCAGTATTTGCCTGAATATATTGTCTTGTTTGAAGTTACTTTGGCATTACCAGATTCTCTATATAAGGAAAGTATCTATGGTCGTCTTGTTTGTGTATTTCAACATGGCTCCTGGATTTTGTAGTATAGTTTTGTTAATAGCCTCGCCGTTTTATCCCTTCTGTATGTCTCCTTGTAACGTGCATTTTGAGACCTCTGAGCCATTTTAAAAATATCAGGATTATCGTATATGCGTTGTTTTGGAATGCATATGCCATAAGGAAGATTTCTTTTTAAATTTGCTGGATGTGGCTGCTGGTCGAGAGTTGATGCTGGTAGTTGGTTTAGAATACAAATCAATTTATATGTCCCCGTCCAAAAGGGTATATTGAGTATCAAAGAAGACGTCGCACCTGTTATTTAACTCTGACGTAAATTTAGTCGTAGGATGGAAGATATTAGCGAATTCAATAACTCTCTTGATATTGGCGCTCGTTTACCTCCATTTATATTCTGTGATGTCTTGGAATCTGCACCATCTTATAGATCAGTGTGATAACTAATTGAAGAACATTTGCTTGAGTCATTCCATGAAAATACTGACATACAAAATTGTCATTTTAATACCTAAAAGAGTTCCATTCATCTGTAGGATATGTTGTTTTTGAATGAAAAAATGTTGACCTTAAGAACAGATGCTATATGTTTGGCCACATTTGAATTGGTGTATAAGGAACAGACATTAATTTCAGACCCAGATCCGAACCGTGGGTTAACATTAATGTTTTGTAACAATTATGTAATAAATACACCAGACAATTACGTTGACATCGGTGTTCATTTAAATGAGTATTCCGACGATTCTTATGACAAAGATTATTGTTCCAGAGTTACTTAAAATCTTCGTATACATAAAGAATAATATTCCTTGCCTCCCTGCCACCTCGTCACGTGCAGACGACCTATATGAGTGTTCGCTTAATTGTATGATTCGCTAATTTTGTTATTTATTTTCAGTGGGTCTGTAATATGGGAATTTTTTTATATGGATGCTATAGTACGCAGGGGAGTGAACTTTATTTGTACCTTTCTAAGAACACGTCTATAGCTGCTATATGTGAGCTATGGTTTGGTGGCCAGCTTTTATCAGACAAATGAAATGTGCATGTAACTACTGGAGCCACATTTCGATATGGAAAATAATAGCCCGAATAAGTCAATTGCTATTTGAACCAATGATCATAGAAGACGATCTTACAATAACTGGTTTCATTTTGTAAAATATAATTATAATTAGTCCTTATCATCAGAGAACCTCCGGTATAATTGGTTAATTTCCAAAATACGAATTGAATAAAGTCATTACCGAATCATGAGGAATAAATAATAAAAATATAATAAACTGGGTTGTTACCACCGATAGTATTAAATAAATCATTTGCTAACAATTTACTGATATTGTCAAATAGTACTATAAAATTATTTTATATGTTAATTATATTTTTGTAATTTTTAAATGTAGATATATGATGGCTCCATAAAGATGTTATTTGTGAATAATGATAATCCTAGGGAGTGGGAGCGTGCGTTGTCATAACCAATGTATATATAACTATCATTCATGTTAACTCACACATCAACGTTGTATTTTAAATTACTCTTAAAACCTTCAAACTAATTTTTAATCTTTCTGAAATATTTTAAAGAACCTCCGATCCCGAACGAGTCCTCAATTTCTGTTGTTACTCTGGGTTTTAAGCTATGTAACAGAAAGAAGCGAAACTAAAATATTTATTAAAATCTACAAACACTTTGCTTCCCTAGAATAGGAAATAAAAATTCAAAAGACACGTGCAGTATCGTGAATTAAATTCCAAATAATCCCAAATGTCCTGTCAGAAGTCCAAGAATATCAAATGTTCTGAATAAATTCGAATAGTCATGAGTATACCAATAGTCTTGAATATATTGATATGTCAATGCTCTTTGATGTCCTGACATACCAATGATGAAATCCAGAATATCTTTGAATGAATTCACAATAATTCCTAACTAATATGATAATCCAGTTAATGAACACATATTAATTCCAATGAAAGATTTAAATAAATAATTAAGCTCTGATAAAAAGGATACCATGTACAGATCTTAAAATATGAATCAATTATTAGCTTACCATGCCGCGTATCTATACAAATCCCCAAGTGGCCTTAAACTTAATATAATATTCTGGAAGACCAGTCATTCTACTAACTCGTAATCAAGGTTAAGCCTTGAACTCAAAGGCTAATAAATATCTTATTTACCACTTGCAATCATGACCAAAGTTAGGTATGCAAAAACCCCATCCACAATCATCAAGCACGGACAAAATTTAAGCACACCATTAAATATACATGACAATAGCAAGTAGATTAATACAATTTATATCTCTGGGCTTATACTTCATTTTAGATTGATTTTTTAACTGTCAAAGGTCGTAGCGATATGTTAGTTGGTGTTTTATTTTTTTCTTATATTGTGTCATATAGCCATCATGCAGAAATCTACTTAAGACCAATTTCTCCCTGGAGTATTTCAAGTGTGATATGTGCCTTTACATCACACCTTTTGCGTTTAGATATGTTATACCTAAACTTGAACGTATATATTGACCGCTGAACGTATTACTCTGATAGCTGAGTGTATAGTGATTCACTTATTAGTGACCTTCTAAATACAATCAAGCTGTTCTCAGTTATTTAAGACATTAGTTTCATGGTGTTCTGTTCAGCAGCATGTGGTTCATTTAAAAAGGTTTTTATCAAATATGTGTTAAGTTTGAGAGCCATATTTGGTACGAGTTTAAGCAAAGAAAAAGCAAGAAATACTTTATTTTAAGGATTTTAATTTCGACTTTATATTAACATTTTTAAATCAATTAAAACACAACATATGGTTAGATGGGACTAGATGGTTACTGGCTATGCTTCTAAAAAAGGAAGTAACTCCTAAAAGAACAACCATCACACTAAGGTATTTATCTCCCTATTTTAACACTTTTTTGGTGAGATTATACTTTCTTGAGTATTTCTCAGCTCACAATCAAGAAATTACAGCGTGACCTAGCGAAGTGTTGTTGTAATTTCACTATGGTCTAGGAACTTGATGGTGGATATTTAACTTTTTAAACAATTGGTTGCCAAAAATTCTTTTCGGGTATGAACAGCAGAGGGTAATACACAAATGTACTGTCTCATTTAATCCAGTTTTATTTTGGTATCAGCTTTTTGAAATATCAATAAGGCTAATGATTTTGTGATATGTAATGGTTATTATCTGAGCATTAAACAATATTGACTCCGGGATCATGTGGCTCAAAATATAAGAATGAGAGGGCATTGTAAGCTAAATAAACGAGAGCCTAATTGTTTTTAAAACTTAGTCAATAACCTTTTCCATATACACCTAAAGCAAAGCATATTAATCCTTTTGTAATGTTCTTTGGAAAAACATAATCGAAACAAAATCGTACTTTAACATTTTTTTAGTTATTTTACATGTAGTTCACTGTTTGAATAAAACCTGAGTATATGTGGTGATCCTCATTAAAATACAAAGAAAGCGTAGTATTTTTAAAACAAAGACGATGGAAGGTGACATATTCCAGAGCAATGAATTATAGGCCATATATTAGGAAAATGACTCAATACATCAAGCAAAATTGAATATATAATTATGTAGAGATTAGCTACACAAATTCCGTTAAAGGTGGTCGTTATGATCATCGTTCTTGTCTTCGTGGCGGATAAGGTTGAAATGTGCATCGTGTGTCAGAATCATTGCCAGACATAGTGGCACATCAGTATTGGATAATACCTGAGGATAAGGATGAAGATTATATTTGGAGTAATTTGTGTTTAATTTAATTATTCGTTCCAGATTAAACATTTTTAGCCAGAGTGGATAAAATTGTACTATTTATATGTAAGAGAAGTTGTTGATGCATTTATAAAAGGTCATTTTGAGTCTTTGGAGGTATTCAGATTCTCTTTATATACATAGGATAAAGATAATTATATTTTGTTTGAATGAGAGTTAGAGCCAATGTATATAAAGATCAATAACAGACATTATCATTCTTAAACAGTCGATTCGCCTGCACTATCGGTAGGTAGAATGAGCTACAATCATTGTTGGGCGTCAAAGAATATAGCGTGGTTGGTGTTCGGCGTTTCTGCTGACATTTTAGTATATACGCAGATACAAACATTTCATCGAATTCGGGAATATGTTTATCATATAACGAAACGGTGAATAAATGTATTTAACTACTGCCTTACCACTGGATTTTGATAAGTACCAACAATGTTAAATTAGTGTGACTGTTATAAAGTATATAATGCTTATTAAAATAGCAGTAGTCCATAAATTTTCTTGCATTAGACGATAATAATTTAAATTTACACTGGACCGTGTATGTCAATGTGTATAACCGATAAAAAACAAAATAAAGTCACACACCCCACGCACTAACGTTCAAGCAGTCTCCTTTTTGAAACACTAACCACTGAAATTATTGTAACATTTGTTAACAAAGTGTTTAGTTATTTTCGTATGCATATTTCCTAAATCATCTTATTTTCTAACTCATTTGCGATTTTATCTAAAGACATTTATTCATAACTCAAATCTGCAAATTAAAAATGAAACGTTTTGAATCAGAAAATCTAGTTTTTGTAACCAAATCATCAAAATGTTAGACTTTAAAGTCCTAAAAAATGAGAGAAGTTGACGATACAGAAGGAAATACTGAGACAATTGTCCTTTAAATTATGTCTTTCTGCAGTATATAATTTACTCATGTACCAGTACTCCTGAAAGAAACTTGGTTTTCCAAATACAATCTACGTATTTTGAAACGGGCTTAAGCTGTTATATCGTGTTATCCTCCCCGAGTGGATGCAAACGCTAAAAACGATTCGAATCCCTTATCATTTAGAATATAACTTGCTTTCATCCATTTTCATTTAACTCTGGGCGTATGAACGAGGATGATGCAATTTTGAAAAATTTTTATCCTGGGTCATTCCATTGATCGCAGCTTAGAGTGGTTAAACAGTTGTTTTTAAATCTCTCTAACAACCTCGTATAAAACTATACAGTATAATGGTTGTGTTCATTTGTATCAGAGTTTATTGAAAAAGCAGTGCAAACAATTGCACAGTGTCAAGTATAATACATTCTAAAACAGAAATGGTGAATATGGACTAAAGAAGACCAAGTGCTTTATTATAAACCCTTTGTTCAACATTTTATATTAGATTTAGTTCACCACTGCAAGTAGTTATAATTGCAATTATACAATTGGTTGTTTTCAAATTGACTGTCGTCACCTCTGCTTTCCAAATAGAAGGATGAACGCGGTTAAATTATTCTGCATTATATACTCACGATTTTCTGTTGACTAAATTGAAGCCGTATAAAAGTGTGCTACTAAAACTCCTTCATCATTCATTAATTATCTTTACTATGCATAATATTCTTCCGATCATCCGGACAAGAAAAGGGGAACAAAACTAGTTTTAAATTTTCTAATATTGACAAATAAAACTAAATGAAAACTTTTATAATATCATTTACGGGCCAGTCAAATACAAGAACCGAGGTCATGGAACAGTGAATGATAAGGACTTTGACAGCTGAGATCAAAGTAGCAAAGCTAGGTTCTCGTGTAGCTCTCAAATAATCTAAAGGCAGTATTTTATGTATGTTTAGTTTGAAAAAGTAGCTATTGCAGTTAACCAAGCTTGTACAATTTAATACATTGGAATTTTTATTTGGAGTTTTCACGAGTATCTACCCCTTATTCAACTTATTCAACAAAATAGACATAGACACGCATATGTCTCAAGGGAATTTTAAGCTTGATTTTCTGTTAATAAACCTCTATCCTGTTCTAGATGTTGCCATTGTATAACCTTGAAGACCTGACTAAAGATCATAGGAACGCAATAGAACTAAACATTCACCATCAATCACTGGATCCCATTAAGACTCCTCAGAGGATGAATTAGTGTCTTCCACAACTATTTTCTCACAAATTTTGAGCTTTTCATCTCTATATAGTTATTGCAGACTTTCGTTATAATTTCAACAAATTATATGCTACATTTGGAGCTACATAGCTTCCACGAAAAAGCTATTTATTAAAATGTCGTAAATAAGTTTATCTTCTTATTACAAAAGACACATATTAATAATAATTATCTTTAGTATTCCTACAAGTATCATCCGCGCTTAAACAGATGAAAATAGTCCATTTTTCAGGTGCATATTATCACGGAAACCTGCTGGATATTATCATCCAGGAAGAATGCTCTATTACTATAATTTTCTCCAGTATTACTAAAGGTCGTCTAGAGATTATCAACTGTTAGCATTTTTCCATTGCAGAACTTTAATACTTACACACTCCGGCAATATTTATTTTAGTAATTCTAGAAACCATTTAACCACAGCGTGTTTACACCAACATATTGGACCTTTATAATTTAAGACTCTTCCGATCAATGATGCCTACAATTAAACTGAAAGTGTAGGAAGTTGACCGTAAGATCAGAACATGGCAAATATTCATCCCATTTCCATGTTTGTGGGAGTATTGACAGAGATGATAACATCTTAAGGATATTTGAGTTCATACAAATTAATCAAGTCAATTATTTTCTCAATCGCTTGCTTATAAAGTCAAATATACATTTTCAATCAATATTTGTTAAGTTTTCTTGCTTGTAGTTCTATTTTTTAAGGCGTGGGATATGAGGCAGAGGGATTGGGTATATAGGAAAATTGAATAGTACAATAAATGTACGCAACGGGGTCGATATATGTTTGTATGCTTACTATAGGTTATGAATATATGAAAAGGTGTTTGCATTTCAATACAAGTCTTAGAATATCCAATCTCAATTTTGACTTGCATCAGACAATACACATGTGTCAAAGTAGGAACTGGATTGGCAGTGACAATAGATAGGGAGATTATATGTATTTAATAAACAGAAAGATAAATAATTTTCTTTATTACGTTTTCGGAGCCTGTGTTCATTGTCCGTACATAAAATACTGATCTAAAACTTTGGAATGATTAATAATTTGAATGGGAAGTAAGACAAATTAGTCACGTGAATATTTGTAAAACAAATTTTACCTCCTTCGTTCACATCAACAGCAATGTCAACAGTACTGTTTGAGTTTGGCCTGAGGACGTTCTACGCTCTTCGTTACCAACGATTTTCGACAGGATACGCTATCACCGAAGGGTTCTACGCCCAGCTAACACCACAAACATTTTTCTTCCAAACATTCAGGACACTCTAATTTCATATATGTACAGCCCAATTCATGTTTCAAATATTTTTCAAATATTATCATCTGCATTTCTGTATTAGGTTAAATTATTTGTACGAATAAGGATTCTTAATGATTTATTCGCAAGATTTAATCATTCGTTGCCAAATGTTCTATTTATTAGCGGACTCGAAAAACAACAAACTTCTTCAGTTGTAATTTATTACCTGTGAGTAGCAATATGGTGCAATAAGGCCATCTACTAGAGTTAAGATCACGCCTTAAGTTTACATTGGGGAGGAGGAGATTATATCCCTCGATGATAACTTAACTTTACGCCTCAACGTTTGAAGGTGTTGAGTTTGTAGCACTTCCGGAAATTTAACATTACGTCGTAGGTTTACATTAGACAGCACTTGAGTCTTCTACGGGAATTAAAAACATTAGGTCGTTGGTTTACATCAACGTGTATCTTTTGAGTACTGTCCAACACCCACTTTACTAGTACAATCCAGCACCCACATTTCATTTCTATCCAATGCACCATTTTTTAATACCCAAAATGTACAGATCCAACGCTCCGTGTATAGTGACGAAAAACCCGCACAAATTATCTAATGAAATGGTTACGATGTAAAGGAAGATTATATGGCAACAAGCCAAAGGAAAGGTTAGAACGGTTAACATAGTTGGTACCGCTTCATAGTTCTTCTTTGCAAGTGGCTTTCCTATGCTGATCCTTAGACAGAAACACGTTTCAGGCACCCCCGCAACATCATATACGTTTGTCTCTTCCATATAGTTGTATATGTGACAATATTAATTGTATCAGTGTCTAGGAAATCTGGATTAAAAAGTATGCAAGAAATGGTGGTCAATCGTTCCTGTTTTACACACATCTTGCCTGGTTGTCTTGAGAATAAGTGACACAATCGGACAAACGACCCACATTTATATAGTCTATGACCGGAACAAAACTGGTGCGCTTGTTTAATCATAATGTGTGTAACATAAGTCAGTTAGTGCGTGCTATTTTCCAATTAGAAAACAGCGGACACTTGATATCGCATACAACAGTGTACCATTGCCGAAGAGTTCAAGTACATTACCTATGAATAAAATGAAGACGATGTATTAGTGACAATCTGTAGTGGATTATGTTGATACGTTGAGTGATAACACGACTACTACTGTTGCTGTAGAAAGTATTTTTCCAGAAAAGAATGACTTGAATTTGAATTTGTGCGATTTCTTATTTCTTCGCAATAGTTTTTGATCCGGATTGTGTCGACTTCACCCCCATCTCCATAATTACTAGGGTAAGATGATTTCAGAAAACAAAACAAAAGGAAGATTTGCAAAGTTTCTTTGTAACGTCAAAAAGAAGAAGTATTTGATTTATTCCACAACAATAACAATATCAAGTGGATAAAAGTTAGCATCAAAAGGACAAGAGATATAACTTTGATAAGTGAACAGAGAGAAGAAAAGAAAAAGGTCAGTTTGTTAGAAGACTTTGTGGCGGAGGTTAAACATATGAAAGAAATGATCAAACTTCTTTAGCCAAACCGAAAATAAATAGACCTTGACAATTCATGATATCTAAACCGTCTATGATACATCGACGTTCACCACCATCACCACCAGAAGTAGTAATAGTCACTACTACCAGTACCACATCAAAAACTGCAGGACGTTGATGTGGAAAAGGATTGAAACCATTGCAACTGATGATTTCAAGTCAATAAGGTTTTTTATTTTTTAAATATATAACGGTCCTTTTAGGGTCCGCAACATCTCTTAGAAAATAAAGATTTCTCAATTACAAAGTCAGATGACCTTTAATCCCTTCATTATATAATGTGTCTGAGTGTATAAAGATCTTATACACAAACAAGGAGAAGCAAATTCAAGATACATATACACTAACAGGTTCTTGTATATTCTACAAAACAGAATCATAAGGAAATTTCCGAACACACCATAAAAGTTCATTTTTCTCTTCTTCTACTCCATTGTGTTTAATTGTTTCAAGGCGATGGGTTCTTATTCAGCCGTTTCTTCTGCTTGTCTTGCCTGTTTGAATTTAATTACTGAAATAGGTTCTTCTTTATCTGCTGATTCTAAAGACTGCTGCTTCTCCTTGTTCTTTTTGTTCTCGTTCAGCTCTGAATACCAATGTCTTTTCATGACATTGATAATAGGCATCTTTATCTTGTTATAGTAGTTCCTTTTCTTTAAGGTAAAGGACATAATGGAGATCAATGTCCCTTTTCCTGATAGACATGAAAGTGAGAAATGTACAGTATAACGTTTCATGAGTTGTCTGGCTATGCGTTTGGGCATAATGTCTTAAACGTTTAGAGTGACAGAGTGGAGAAAGGCTATCATTCACAATCTTCCAATAACTAAGCCAATCAAACAGTTGTGCTCCGGCATTTGCCGGAAGATTGCTAGTAAGACCCCAACGGTACGCGTATAGGACATCGAGAAGCTATCTATACTAGGTACCAAAATCACTCTTGAAACCCACGTGACTTTAAAAAAGAAATGTTGGAATATTGAAGGGCCGGTGTGGATATTGTACGACTTTGTTCTACAAAATTTCGACAATCTGGATCACGGTAGTATTGATCCCTTGAAGGATGAGCTTACCATTGCAAAAGCAAAGGAATTAGTCTCCCGGAAATAATGTTATGACCAAGAAAAAGATAGTTATCATATTACCTCAATTCTACCTTTCTGTTCGCCGTAGATATTCCACTAACGCTTTCTGATGGATCCTTTGCTTGTGCAAAACTCGAGACAAGCTGATACAATATGTTACAAACGTGGAGGCAAGAACATTGAAGCCACTTCCGTAGCTGGTTGGATTTATAAAACCTAACATAGTTTTCGAATTTCAGGTATGTTTATTTCATGAATCGCCTATTTGTGTTTTACCACAAGACCTGAAATTTCCTTTCTCAGAATTTACCATGGAAGCATCGCATAACGAAACACATCAAAGACGCATTGGTGTAGAAAATCAAGGATAACAATTGACAGAATTGTTGGATAACGGATCCAAAAGATAAACTCATTATTGTTGAAGTTTACAATATGAAGAACATAGGACTGTTTATTCCACTCGTCAGCTTATTTAGCAGAAGAACCAATACCACACGTTTGTTGCAAGAAGAAGTCTAATCCCATTGAAAGCAAATCAAATAGATCGATTTGTGCTCCTTCTATCCTTCAGTGTGTAAATGTAAATATTCTCGTTTGACAGAATACATCGACGTGGAACACATTAGCCAATACAGAGTTTTGATCAAATGAAAGGTGTTGCCACTGAAGAACGTAGACCGTCCCGTTATATCACTTCATTTCGAGGGAAAACGCGTATACCATACGTGTGTTGAAATGTCTAAACAAGACCATCCCTATCCACGTGGATCAGTAATGACATTTGACAGGAACGTGCGTGGGCGTTGAATTGTTTCATTCTCTCGATCGCACATACGGATTGTTAAAAACATACTAAGTTTGTTACTTTTATACCAAAAAACAAAACCAGCAGAATGACGATTAGAATCATTGAATGTTTATAGACTACGTCAAAGAATTTCAGAAACTGAAGCAAGAAGCTAGCGGCGTTCCTCTTGGTGTGTGACTACATAAGACAAAGAAGGTTTCAAAGAATGAATCCAATTCCTCGAAGCATCATCGTAGAGCACGTCGATAGCTTTAACTCATCGACGATATAGGAAAACTCATTAAACCCAATGAAATCATGCGTGACGATTTGATCCCGGTGAATCAAGAAGAAATCACGTAGTTTGCGACACATGTTGCATTGGGTAATATCATCATTGCAGCTTACGTAATAAAATTGTATTATGTCTTGGAACCTTGAGGAGATCCGATCGATTCCTTTACCATGACAGGTATAGTTGTATATACATCGCTCACCCTGGAAACTATCATCCATACTTTGCAGACGAACGTCTAGGATGGTTGACCGATCATCCCGAGTACACATTTTGGAGTTTGTCAGTGATGGACTCAAAAGTTACAGATACAAGCACCAAGACAAAAATAGGACAACATCATGCCAATTCTAATGTGAAAGGACTGCTATGGAACTATGGTTCCAGTCAAGTGGTCACCTTTGATGTCTTTAGAGATGCCTTAAGGTCAGATAAGATAAAGAATTTCGCCTGAAAATGCTGGATCGTTACAACATTGTGTACGTTTGCGAGACAAACAAATTGTCTCTCTAAACGTTCTCCTGAAACACAGATGTCACAAAGTTCACATCTTCGTATAACGGAATCTTCTTCCAAAACAGGGATTCCTTCCACCTTTAGCTACTGACAAACTCCAATGCTTCTTTGCGCAAATAAATCATTATAAGCTCACGAAAAGAACTCATTGATTCCGTGTGTAACTATTGTTTGGACATATTAAAAAGAACTGTGAATTTGACCAAAGTACAGAAACACTGATTAGAATCACCTCGACCCGATCACCACAACATGGTCAAAAATATTGATATGATAATTGTTAAAATTTGCTGATACTTTGTTAGGATCAATTGCTGAATCTCTTTCAGGAGGGGCTAATAGATGATGAAGAAGAAGATAATAAGGACACAGTGTCTGGAAAAACACCACACGTGTCCTATTAGATCTTATAAAAACACAAAAATGTACTTTAGTTCATTTCAAACGATGGATAAAACTACATCCTTGGCACAAGCAACGAATACCCCATTTACCTCCTAATCCTAATCTCGCCGAAATGTCAAACTCACAGCAATAATTACAGTCATGCATGGATCGAATAGATATGTCAGAGACAGAACAATCGCCACGATAGCTACAGTTACTGCAACGGCTTCAACTGCTTCACCATAACCTTTTGTCAACAAGACTGAGAAAAAAGTAGCAACAGTTCCTAAGATGTCCACAGAAGAAACATCAAGGAGTCAAGACAGAATGCAAACCAGTACTGATTACAAACTAGATTCTGCCATCGCTACTTACGAAGGACGTATCACGTTCACCTTGAACTGTATTTCCTCGTTATCTACCTGTCGCATTTTGACAGAGTGAATATGGGGATGTTGGATTAAATAGTATATTCTAGAAAGGAAACGATTCTCCAGTGAATTTTGACAGATGTAATCCATTTACGGAGGCGTCGCTTGAAGCAAATGTATAACTGTTTCTCGGCTCCCTATGAGGTCATTTCCAGTTTGAATCAACTCATTTTCGTACTTTCATCAAGCCTTTTGTAAGGATTTCGCTTGTCAATGGGTAGGTTTTGAAAGTTGCTGCATCTCTTTAAGCATGCAGTCTTCGTGTGAGCATCGGCTTTTATATAGGGTGATACCGTGCGAAATGCTGATTAGAACGAGGACAGTGTTAGCAGATGTGTTATACATTTGCTTCTGATCTATTCCACGTCCACGCCATGGGATGTACACCAGTTTGTTATTCAAGTACCAATACACTTCGCTGAATAATGAACGGATGAAATTGTTGACGCGAACAACAATGTCGTCTGCCCTTGGATAGGTGTTGTCTGGTTTAAGAGCTTTAATATTCGGATACAAGTAGCTGTTAATCCGATCAATAAAATCTTCTGTTCATCATTTGATTTCAAATTTCATAGGTACCCCAGAGGTCGAAGATGGCAGAGGATGACATTCATCCCAATGAAATTATTTCATCATCATTATCGTGTCATGGCAAACAGATCGGATTCTGACTTGGATCATTTGCAAGAATCCTTGTGGATCTCATTGTAATCAAAACTTCCAATTTAACACAACTGTTCTTTTCTTGTTGATGAAGTTTGAGTGGTTTCCGACGTCTCTTCCTGATTTGACCTCGCTATGTGATTAATTTATGTCCGTATGTGATGCTATGAGTTTGGGCATACCTATTATAAGATCATTATTACTTGGAGGTGAACATGTTTGCTTAGGTTTGAATTCAGGAAATTGGTATTTTTCTCGGATATGGTCCACCTGATCTTTCCAAGGTAGCTTGCTAAAATTTAAGTGAACAGACGTAACGAATTTGATTTATAATTTTATTTAGGTGACGCAGTATTTTCAGAAAATGATCATTGCGGTATAGTTCAGGTGGAAAGGCGTATAAAGCTGTTTACATCAGACTTGCTCATTCCATATCTTAACATCAGTCTTAGTTGAATCAACTTTGTGTTCAGTTGTTATTTGAGAGGAGTTTGCAATGTAAATTGTTTATTGAGGGTACAAAGTGCTCATTGATTTTAGGACTCTATTTTGGAAATCATTGTGAAATCATTCGAGATATTTTGGATTATATCATTGTCATACATCACAACTGTTAGCAGATAATACTCGTCCTCTCTATTGATATATTAGCACCTTCAATGTAGGAATTCATTCGGAACACCCTGGCATTCATTCAGAATACCCTATAATTTTGGACTTGGAATTTTACGACTATTTGGGATTTAGTCACTATAATGGCAGTTCTTTGTAAAGTTTTACTTTCTTTTATAGGAAAGAAAATTGTGTATTGAATTTTATGAAACGCTTTGGTTTTCCCTGTTTTGGTTTTTCTTAGTTTAAGACCATAGAGTGGTAAGAGTAGTCGGTGTTGCGAGTATGTTTCTCAATCCGAGTAATTAGCCAACTGCTGGGAGCAGACGACATAATGTAGAGTATTAATGGGACTTTATGATATCATGAATTAGTTTCGTAAAATTGATTCTCCCTTATTTATTAACATAGAAAATTCTCTGGATATGTTTAATTATACGTGTTTAGTATTTTGAGATAGGAATAATTCTTTGTAATGGGTGTTTGGGTCGTGTTTTGCATCACATAGTGTGAATTACTAATATTCGGTTTGGAAATTCTTACTAATAAGTAGAATAGATGTGAGACAAGAAAATGATGCAAATGTGATATTAGAGTTTCTTGATATGCAGTCATTAGGTGATTAGAGAAGAATTATTTGTAGTATGTGCGCGTTTAGGGCGACTATAGACATTAGGTCCTTTGAAATAGTAGGAACCAATGAACTTGAGGCAACGCTCACACAGGTATTTGATTCGCTCAGACAACTTGCGTGTAACACTATTTTTCTTGAAGTGCAAAAATGCTTGCACGATCAAGCTTTTGTATTATAATTAACATTGTTTTTTCTAAGAATATTTTTGCAAGATTACTCGTTTCGTTTCAAAATCAATTTTCTTGCCCTACTTTCATTTTATCTTTATTATTTATTATCATCCTTATTATTATTATTATTATTATTATTATTATTATTATTATTATTATTATTAACCTTTATATAATGTAACGAGGCTTGAGAATCAAATAATAAACGAACTTGTGAAAGACAATCAAAAACCAAGATTCTGGCTTTGGTAGTGTATGAGGTTGACGCAACCGGTAGAATATCGTTGACGCAACCCTTCTTTCATAACCGCAGCCGCCTTCCACATCCTGAAGCTTAAGACCATATAAGGGAATAATAAGAGCATTATCAACGGGCCATCTATTATTATTAGTAATCGTAGTATTAGCAGTAGTAGTAGTAGTAATATCTTTATTATTATTCAAGTTTAGATTTCAAGGTGTTAAAGTTAGTTGAACTTTTTCTAACAAAAAGAAATTAAATGGGAAGTATAGCATTTATTCTCATAGATAATATCGATGTTTCGTTCATTTAGAAAGTTTATGAAATTTCCAGATTTCAATCATATTATCATTTCAAAACAAATACAAGAGCAAAAGATCGTCACGTCGAGTCAGTAGCAAAGTACTACCGTAAATTGTGTTACAATGACACCAAGAACAAAATATATGACGACTTTGCAGAATGAAGTGTCTTATCTTCATAACGATTGTTTGTAAGTATAGCACACAATCCAGCTATGTGGTCAGGAAATATAAGCAAATGAAAAAGCTGTAACTTAAGCCTTAAGAAACATTTTATTTGGTTATCACTGACTATGGCCTTGACACCAGGATTAATGGAAGAAGAGTGTGTGATGCAAAATTCATTGTCTTGCTTTCATAATGATCCATGTAAGAAGGCGTATTGCAAAATTAATTGGCTTCAAAATGAGTCTTGAGAAGTATGATGAGAATGTATGAGATACACTTGAGGGGGGCGGGCGGCAAAGAATTTATTGTGTCAAAAGGAAGGATAATGGTAAAGGGTAACGGTAAAGGGTTTTAAGTTATAATTGTCAAAACAGAAAAGCGAACACATACACGCACAACAAAGAGAAAAAAGACACTTGTGGCAATAGTGAAATAAAATCTTTTTAGAGAGCCGAGTGGTCCTCAAAAGGGATGTTGGAGTTTGTTAACCAAATTCAGTTAACATACGACGCATCTCACTGACCTTCTTCTCTTGCTCAAACTTCGTTTCAGAACGGGGCCGTAGAAAAAACCTCTCTTCAGATAGCCTTGCCTCTCCACATAAATCATTCTCTTCCAAATAGCGGTAATTTTGGTGATAGCACATGAACATTTTGCATACACCAGATAGTTCAGTTAACAACATCACCGATATGAGTGTGGATACTTCCACGCTTGCCAACATGGGAAACGCCTTCAACTCTGCAATGATCAACATTCTATGGATCTTCATCGTGATTGAGAACAGGTGAAACCATGGGACGAGTCGCTTGTATTTATAGTCCATCGTCGGATCGAAACGGATTGAAATGTTTCACCAGTCGCGTTACAAACCTTAGGCGGAGCGCAGAGTCTCTCTCTTCTAATCAGAAATGGGCGTCGCATGTACGCAAGTGTTCGTCCGCCGCGCATCAATGCGACAGAGTTCGAATTGGGGGCGCGTGCTGTGGATACGAGAAATAATGGTATGACGGCTACGAAAGCCACTGTCATGCTTCCAGAAGATGATGATTTTAATTAAGTGAATTGCCTTTCGTTTTCTCAAGATTATTTAATCACACCAGTACCTTCACTACCTTCTCCCTCATTACATTGGATAGAGGATATTTGATAGAGACAAAAGGTATAATTTGAGAAACTTTTTACAACAGCAGTAAGAAGCAGAACAACCATTTTATGATTCAAGAACAGCGAGAAGAGGAAAGAAGAAAATAAGAAGAAGAGAAGGTAACGTGCGAAGGAGCATGGCAAAAGATTGATAGTGAAAAGCAAACCTTTTGTGCACTACAATATATTTTGACAAATCTATCGAGGACCAACTACTCTTTCCAATTTTGCCAATGGATCTTAGACCTCATCTATGACACTTACAGAAAAAGAGGACATCCAACGCTACGGAGACTGCAAACGCTATATATCTCACACTTTCTTGGATACGATGGACACTTTTTCAATACCGAAGCCAATCAACGCGCTGTCCTGCCGCATTTGGCTGACGCTCACTATGACGACTCCGACAATATGCACGCGGAGCAACGAGAAGCCTTCTAGGCTTGACACCACTCTAACTCTTGCAACTCTTTGACTTTCAGGAAGAAATGTTAAAGTATTGCCGATCCGATGTGGACATTTTACGCCTTTGCTGTAGAAAATTTCGACAATTGTTTCCGGAAGACAGAGGTATCGATCCTTTGGATGAAAATTTTACAAACATCATAGTGTGCTCCTTAGTGTACATCAAAATATTCCCCAGAATACACTGGCCATCGTAATCTCTGAAAGCTTCCAGTTTCAGCATGCGTTGACACTCTGCCAAAGCTCTGCGTTGGTTACATTACTTGTGCAAAAGAGAACACAAATAGATCCAAAATGCCAAAAACAGAAGCGAAAAGAAAATTGGAAATCCTTCGGTGGATGGATGTGATCTAGAAGTCCCAAACACTGTCTGCAAATTTCATGGACGTTTATTTCTCGGATTCCCTATGTGTTACCCTCAACCACACCAGAAACGTCCCTTCTTAGAGTGCACCAAGGAAGAATTGTACGAAAAAACCTACCAACGACGCCTGTAGTTAGAGCAACAAGGATAACAAATGATAGTAATGTTGGATAACTACTGCATTCGATGTTTCGAAACCGATCCCGAGTTTAGGCGCATCGTCGAAAGTTACGATTTGGCGGACGTCGAACCACTGAAATCGCTCGACAGTTTATGCTACTCGTTTGCTGTGCGACCTGTATTAATCTCGAGGAGAAGAAATCAAATGCATAGTTGTGTGTTTGTTGCTTACTTGGGTGTGCAAATATTCTCGATTTCCTACAGGACAGCTCCAAATTGTGACAGAACATATCGACGTGGAACACATTCTTCAATAGAATGGCTTCACCAAATACAAAGTTATACCTCCCACCCGCTTGTACTACCCCGTCTTACCACACCATTGCCAAGGGAAACTTTCTTTGTGCCTTACCTGTGCCGAAACCTGTAACCAGGACCAAACGTATCAACGCACTGATGAAGACTAGTTTTGGCAGAAACGTGGGTCCGCGTCGAATTGTTTCATGCTCTGGATCGCGGATACCGCTTGTTAAAAGTCTACAAAATTTACCACTTTCCAATCATAGAACTCAACAAAATGGAATTCGACTTCCAGAAAGGCATTTCGCGGGCAACGTCAACGCTTTTCTAAAACTAATGCAAGAATCCATCAGCTTATCCTCCTGGTGTAACAAGAAAAAAAGGTGGGGTCAGATTATAACGAACACTTTTGATGGTGACGAAAATAAAATGTTTATTTCTGAATGATTCAATGTAAAAGACTTTAATTCGTGCGCCAAAAAAATCCAAACATTGGATATTTTACAAAATATGCAAGAACCTGATACTATATTGCAATTTAAATGAAATGTGTACTGATATGCAATAAAAAAACCTTAAATAATAAAAAGATACAATCATTGATAATTCAAAGTGATTCCACACAAACCATGGCAAAAAGGATTCACGTAAACATTGACAATTTCCTCACAAATAGTAATACATGATATACCGAGATACAGCATAACTATCATTCCGTCACTCCTTCACTCCTTCAGCACAACACTCAGCATTCACCAGTCACCAGTCACCAGTCACCGGCTATCAATCAATCAATCACCTATCAGTCAGCTGAAAATACAATATCCGAATCTGTGTTCTACAAATGACAAGGTCATGTATAACAGCACGCAGTGACGTCATGTACTGTAAACTTGATTTGATTTTATACAAATTATATTATCGTGATTTCTATACAAGGTGATAATTAGGTTCAGAAGTGAACCTGTGTCTGACAAGAATCTTATAGTACTTAACATAACACCTTCTTTTCCTTAATAAATACAACATTATTGCGAATATAATCGTTCTGTTAAGTTACATACAGGTAAACTAGAAAACAGACTCTAACACTGCATTATTCAACACATGTCGGAATAACCTAAAATACAAGATAAATGTGATAGCAAAACAATTATATCCTAAAATGCAAATAGGAAAATAATAATCAACTCATATACCTCTACATCTGGAGATCGAGCGTCATAACGTGGACTGCTCACTGACAAGACTCCTCGTAATGTGATGTTTAGCTCTACGATGAGGTAATTTATACACAGATCATGTAGCCATACACTGCCTGTGCGCTCAAGATATATCGGTTTTCCCATCGTAAGCACTTTGCTGGTGCAGCATGGGATTAACCGAACTCACCATTGCGACATAATATACGATATACATAAATCACCCTCTGGTAACGCTGTACACAGAAACGAAACCCGAATACATGTATTTAATCCAAATAATAAATACATGATAGATATATTCAATTCCGTGAAACTTGGTGTCAGACTCCAGAAGACATTCAAAGAAAAATACCAATCAATGAAAGGCATCAATTTAGACCACGTAGAAATGAATGAAGGAAGACGTTCGTACACAATTACCTTCAAAATCAAAACAGTGCTGCGAATGACTAGTTTAGAACACATTCAAAATCTGCCTTTGGGGGTTTTGGAACGGATTTACGAAGGGTTAATAAAGATTCAAGTTAGACGCAAACTCAAAACCTTTTCTCCATTTTTAAACTATTCTCTTTTCCAGAGTAAAAGAAGACTGATTATTTGGGGAACATTATTTCTGTCATAAAACGAAACGCAGGTATAAAAGCTTACCACCATGTCACAACCCTTATCAGTATTGGTACAACAGATTCCTTGGAGGAAGTCAATAACAGTATTCAGATCTTGGAGAGTTGCCAAAACATTTTACAGCATTTGTTTCCATTGAATCTGAGACGTCATGTTGCCTGTGTTTTAGTGACTACATTTCTGGCATTTCGTTTGCCAGCAGATACATTGTGGACTATTTATAAACAGTTCCTACAAAGACACCATGGCTTCTACTTCGACTTCAAATGTGCGTGCGACACACTTTCTGTTGAAAGTGTTTTGCTATGTATGATCGATTCTTCTTTACCTCTGTGTGAAGAAACGATTTGTGAGGCTTTACCGACTGTTCATGTATTCCAGCATCTTGTGACGTACACGATCATTTGAAAGATATACGTGACTGAAATCATTTTGGTTTTGATGCTGGGCCACAAGAACTGGGTAACTATGCAAAACATTTTTATGAATGGAGTTAATTCCAGACACAACCCAAAGTGAACGTGACATTTAAACATATGTTAAAACAGTGTAGAAGAACCGTACACAGCGGAAAGCCAAGTTCGGGATAGTACGTCGTTCACATTGACACGAACGAATAGCAATTCTTGGTGGAAAACTTAGAGATTGTGTATGGAGTAGACCAAAAGAACATTTGAGCGTGTCCTAGGAAATCCTGAGGCACACTTTGTGCGTTGACTTGTTTCTATTACACTTTTATCATATTGATTTGTATCTTAATGATATACTGAAGTCATTTGGCTCTTAGCTTTAAAATTATTTTAAATTTGTTTGAACGCGCATTAAGCGTGTCTGAAAGGTACAAAATCTCTTGTGTTTTCGATATTATTCTCAGAATTACTAACACCTCAACTATGGCTTCATCTTCCTCCTCTTTCTTTGCTCTGAAAGTCTTTGCCAAAAATTTAGATCTTCCAAGTTGGAGGGCACTGTATCTTCACCATCCCTTTAACATGTTAATTGCTACACCGACTGGCTTATGCAAAACCGAAATTGTCAAACGCGTGACCGAACACGTAGACCATTTGATGGATCATCCACCGAACGCATCGTGTGGTGTCGCGAGTGTCAATCGGCTTACACCCTACTTCAAGAAAGTCAAGGGGAATCCATGGTCTTTATGGAATGTATTCCTCGCGAAGACGTCTGCCTCGAGTCAAACACATCTGGTCATCTTCTATGGCATGTTAGGAAAAGAAGAAGAAGAAATTAAACTTTGGTTTACATGCAAATGGCATCATTGTAATGCCAGTATAATTTCAATTCCCAAAATATTTGCTTCAACAAAATCAACCCCATCGTACCAGCAGTCTCAACGCCCAAGACGTGGTTTTGTTTTAAAGTCCCAGTATCACAGAAGAGACGATAAGATGCTTGGAAATCTACATATGAAGATCATAGAGACAACACGCACAAAAAGTTAAAACGATTTAATTAAATGATAATGATCAATTAAAAAAAACTATCTCATAATAGTAAACATGATTCTGCAGTAAAACCTTTCCTAAGTGTTATTCACTGTTCCTCAACTTCTTAAGAGCACTTTATGGTTCAATGATACTTGTTGCACTGAATTATTTGCCCTCTAACGCTTCCCTCACTCTAGATTGCCCTCGAGTGGCTTTCTCACTGTATATGCACACCCTCTGTTGGCTTATTCACTGTATCGGTACGCCCTCCAATGGCTTATTCACTGTATTTTTACGCATTCCAATGGCTTCTTCACTGTATAGTGAGTTATAGGGTACTTCATGTGACTGAGTCTCCCATGTACGGATGTTCGAAGGACGTAACAGGTTTGTCCGCTTTTGTGACAGGATTTCCTGGCTTGCTCAAACTCCTTGTAGCAGTCTCTCAACCTGGCCTTAACTCTCCAGGGTTGAAAGCTGCCTATTCTAGCCGCGCTAAATGTCCATGTTTTAGCTCCTGTCCATAGTAATCGTACATGTGACTGCCCCAGTTTTGCTTTGCATATAGTCGCTTTATATAGACATTTTGTTAGATATCATGAAGCGCACGAGCTTCTCACCTGGTGAGAACTATTACGCCAATAGCACGACGATATTGCTTACATAAATTTGTATTCTCATTCAACTTCGGATAATACGTTTTTACCACAGTCGAGTTCAGATATTAAATTTTCGTTTCTTTATTATATCGAAACTCTTTTATTATTATTGCATAAATAAAATAAGTGAATAAATTAAAGTCAGTATGTAACACCCAGATGTAAATCTCAAGAGCAAGTGTTAGCCGAACAGTTCAGAGCTCCTTGGCTGACTTATTCGCACGTAGGTGTCACTCACTTAAAAAGCACCACACCCGATTATTTGAGATTTTGTACCCATCTGTTTCACCACTGGTGTCAAGAAGAAGGACCGGTCATGTACACGTCCCCTATACAAGCATCTAACACTTCATTTCTGTATAATCGTCGTCGACATGACTTTTTCAGTCTCATCTTCCAACCAAATCGATTTCTGCACTGTGCCGTATCAGTCGAAAACAAAACATGCATAACTTCGTTCCCATTTGTTAGAGGCCAGTATCAAAGAAGTCTTACGATGGTTAACACTTACATTACGTCAATTACTTCAAGGTATCATTCACATCCCACAGCAGCAAACCAACCTCTTTTATGAAAGCATAAAGTGGCCTTATTACAACTGACAGATCCGAGAACCGATATTCAAACCCCAAAACAAATCATTTTGAAATCTAGAGGTAGCGGCTCTCTAGGTGGTGTCATCATGCGGGTCCTAATTCCCAAGCAGCCACCCAGAAAAAATCCTGTGTTAAAATACGTTTCAAGAAGAAGAACGGAGGCGGCACCGCCAAGGCACGCTTCAACAGACAACAAAAACCCCAAGAAGAAAACAGCACTTACTAGAGAGAGAAGCACTGCTGCTCTGACAATACCATACTCCCTAAAAACACCTATCGGATATAGTGTATCCAGCCTCGTCGACTTCGTTGTTGGCCATGATGCCGGCCGTACCAGCTTTAACAGGCGTCTTTCCCAATTTGATTAAAAATGGAAACTTATTTCTCAAGGAACTTCTCCGGCGAAGTCCTCTTCTTGTTTTTTACAGGTAGCGGCTGTACGCTAAGAAAGTGTACTCATCCAAGACAAAAGTCCAAGAGAGAACGTGTTACAAGGTTTCCTGGATTTTTTTCAAATAAGAACTGTCACGATTTAGTCCTTTGATAACACCTCAGCGTCTAGTGATGCTCGTCATATAGCACTAGTCAATGGAGAAGAATTCCAGTATAGAAAAGTCGTAGGTCGGGCAATTAACTTCCGTGTTTTATGCACGTGAAAGAGAAAGATGTCAACCCCTAGAAGTGCACACCGCTACTCTCCTCCCAGAAAAGGAGAAAGGAAAGGACTGCCTCGTCGCGTAATCAAACACATTGGGATGTTTTGTCGGTACTGATTATATACCAACTTACCCATGCGAAAACAACTCATTCAAACAGCATCTAAATAAATCATCGATGCCGTGTGTGAATGCTACTTGTATGTCTTAAAATGAATGGTATATTTTTTCAAGCAACAGAAAGAAAAAGCTTAGGAAAATATCGGAACGTTCTTTGCCAAACAGTCATAAAGAAAAGACCCATCAGTCAAAAGAAAGGTTTGTTGGTTCAAAGTGGAGGATTTTTACCCTGATGATAGGAACTTTTCTCAAAGTGGCCGCTCCTTTGTTTTGATCGATTGCTGTGCCAGTTTTATGAGGCACCATTAGAAGATTAAAAAAAAACCCATGTCTGGAAAGGCCTCATAAGTGTACCTTGGAATTTCATGGAAGGACAAAAACGGACTTTATTGCCCTACAAGCAATGGATGGAATTCCATCTTTAGCACGAAGAACGGACACTTTCTTCATCTCCGAATACTAATCTCACGTGTACAACAAGAATTACAATTATTGATGGATCGCAATGATTTGTCAGAAACATAAAAATCGTAACTGTACGGTCACGTTTTGCAACGACTTCAACTTTGTCATCAGAAAGCTTTAGATGAGACAGCTAAACCGACTTTGAAAAATGTCAAGGCGATGATGAAAAGCCAATCACCTCAAGTGATCAAGACCGACGCGACTACACGGATGCAAGATGAAGTAGAAGGCCTCGGTCTACACGGTGATGTTGACCCCTTCTTCGGCAGAAATAGAAAAGAACGAAGGGAAGACAGAAGTGACAAAAGACATCAAGAAAAGGACTCCATTACCGCCACTACCCTCGTCTCTTCTTGTGACTTGTCGGACACGTCATGCAATCTCCAAACCAAACGAAACGTAGAGTAGCATCGTAAACATTGACTGACTTATTGAAGAGATCCCTCACGGAGAACCCATCCTGAGGGTTACTAAGTAGTTTAAGAAATATGTCGTGCTTAAAATACTTAAAAGTGTATTTTTACCCACGGTGGAACGATGATTATAAAAAGAAGCGACGTCCATTTTGCACAATCCCATTTGACGAAAGTTTTTCAGAAGACAAGCGAAAGTGAAAAGCATCGGTCATTTTAAAAATATCTCTCATTTGTCAATGTATAACGTACAAACGTGGTTACAAATATTTGTTTTGTGTCATCGACGTCGTTTCCAAATTCGTCTTTTACTTCCAAAACGAGCTCCGAGTTCGTACGAACGTTAATACCGGCGTTGAAATAAGTGGTCGTCACCTCTTCGATGGCAAACAGACAAATGCGCTGAATTTATGATCCAAGATTTTCAAAAACAATTGAAGAAAGGAAACATCCATTTTTCACTACCTAGGATCCTAAAACTAAAGCCTCTGCCGTGGACGTTTTTCAATGTACTTTGAAGGAACGCATGTGGAAATATTTTACACATCAACACACTCTTAGTTACATCGACGTGTTACCTCATCTGGTCAAAGCTAAGAATCAATTTTACCATCACAGCATCGGATGCGCCCCAAAACAATGACCCCCACAAAGAAGTGGCCGTGTTTGAACATTTGTCTGGAACGTCCCCTTCAGCCCTCAAGAAATTTTTAACTTTACCTAATGACAGTTCTATGGATGTGTTTCCCAGCAACACCTTATGTTGGTTCGTGATCGAAACACTTTCGTTGACGAAATCCTCAACGATTAAGTGCTAGAATTGGTGGCGAAAAGTCATCCTCTCATGTACGAACTCAGTACCATAAGAATTCCTGTGGGTATTATTTCAGTGCTCACCATCTGGTCTATACGATTGCCTCTATGTTTGAAGAAACGTTTGGCAAGGCCTTGGAGAAAACGAGCAAAACTGGAATGAGCGACTCCCATAAAATTTCTCATTGTCTTCAAATGCATATTAAGGTTGACACACCCCTGGTCATTACTTATTGTCCTGCTTTGTATTCTATTTTTGGGTGGAATCCCTACAATGATTCCCAAGAGAGACATGAGAAACAACGAGCGATTCTTCAAGTATTTTAAATACCCTGTGCAATTGAACAAAGGAATGAATTTGAAAATTTGTTCTCTTAAGTGGTGGAGCACAACGTGATTGGAAACACAGTCGCGCCGTTATTTAGAGTCATTCAATTAATTCTGCCATCGCTGCTTACGATGAGGGTGGAAACACGTATCGCGTTCACTGTGAGTTTTTAATTCTCATTATCTTCCTTTCATTATGTCGCATTTTGACAGAGTCAGCTTTGGTATAAAAGGTGATATGGGCCAAAATATTTCATTCTCGAAAGAAAACGGTAAAACTAAATTTTCAGAAATAATTCTCTAGCAAATTCTAAGTCGTCTATCATGTGTAGTAAGGAGGACATGGTTTAGGATATATATTCATATTGGCTTTTGTACGGTGGCCTCCATATTAAAACCGATGCTGACTCGATGATTGCCAGCTATGAAAGACGCGACTCTGCCGCAAGGAAAAGAATTTATTCATTATGTCATCATCCACAAACAAACTCCAAAGAAACCTTCGTGACAGCAGGTAAAAAATGCAGCTTCAACTGGAAAAGACTTTTTAGCTCGCCAAGATGAACGCTTCTGGCTACAGTATCCCTTCCTCTTATACGCCACAGAAAGAAAGAGACGTTAAAAGCCCGTAGCAAGAAAGACTAAGAAAAAAAAACAGCCTGGAACTTTGACGTCATTGATTACTAAAAAAAAAACAGCCTGAAACTTTGACGTCATTGATTACTAAAAAAATGATGCATCGAGATTCTCGCGAATGTTCCAAGTCAGAACAATATCTGTTTGCCATGCAACCTACCATGATGACGATGGACGAAAGAATCCCAATGGGAAGAATTTCATCCCGTCTCGTCAATGACTACCTAAGCCCCATTCGAATTTGAAATCAAAGGACAGACCAAAGATTACATCGCTCTGAATAATAGTTATTTGTACCTGAAAGACAAAGCTCTCAACACGTACATCACCCGACACCACAGCAGCTCCTGTCAACAATTTCATTCATTCTTTGTTCAGCAAAGTTGACTTGTACTAGAATAACAAACTGATAAGCAGCAGCATGGATACTTACCTTTACCGAGAATTCCTAGAAAATCTCACGACGTACGGAAATGAAGTCAAGAACACACATCAGGATAATTCTTGGTATGGAGACTTGACACGTTTGAGAAGTTCAAAGACACAGAGCTGATTATAGATAATGACGCAAACCGCAACGTGGAATTTAGCAATAAAATAAAAAGGGCGCAGTTTGGAACTGATGGATTGTTTGGAATTGGACATACGGCTGCACCACAAGTATTTGTTGAACGGCATGGATGTCCGCCTGAGACTGAGTCGAAGCAGTACCGTTTTCCATTTGCTGTCTAAAGCTAACGAGCACAACACCGTCATCGAAGAAGCCAGATTCAACGTACACCGTTTCGAAGTTCAACCCAAAATGGCAAACGAAATCAATCACATTTTGAGCAGAACCACAGCCCAGTATCCGATATGACGAGTAGAAGTGAAAACTTTCACCATTGCCATTGGACTCCGATCAGTGTGTCGAACATAGAAGTCTCTCGAAATCGTCTGACCATGTGTACCAGATCCTTGGAACCAAACTTTGCCCAAAACAATACTTGAGATTTTACTGCACTCTGTAGGTTCCCAAGGGACAGTTAGGTACCAAAATTAGCTGCGACATTTCGTGTGACGGTTATGCAGAAGGTTATGCTTTGTCGGCCTTTGAAGAGGGAATTTACACCCTATAAAATAGAGCCAACGTCGTGTGAAACTTCATTTGCAGATGCTCTGATCAAAGAGGATATGGGTTGGTAGCCAGCATTTCTTAGACAAATAAAATATAACTACTGGAACCACATATCCATGTGGATAATGATCGCCCGAATAAGCGCACGAATGAGAAATAAAAACATCTATTTGCTACCACCTACAGTATTGAGTAAAATACTCACTGACAATTTATTTCTATTGTCAATTAGTTCTGTAAACTATTTTATTTCTTATTCATATTTTCGCCTTCGTAAAATGTAAATATGTGGTGGCTACATAAACACTCGACCGGCAAATAATGATAATCTTAGGCAGTGAGAGCGTGCATGTCATAATCAATGAACTGCAACTGTCCTTCATGTTGAAATAATTTTATCTCCAAAAACAAGTCCAATTCTGTTTCTCTCCACATACACACACACCAAAAAAACAGTGAAACATTTTAGTAACAAAGTTGTATGTACCGGTAGAAACATGACAACATAACGCATTGGTTCATTTGAAAAACACAAAATTAATAAAGTCATTACAGAATCATGATGAATGAATATGTGCCAGATTGGAATAAACTCGGTTGTTACAACCAATAATATTTAATAAAATACACACTGATAATGTATGTATATTGTAGAGTAATACTGTAATGTTATTTTATATGAATATCATTACTTGTCATTTGTAAAATTTCGATATGTGGTAGCTCCATCGAAATGCTTCTTGTTCAGAATGAGAACCTGAGAGCGAAATGTGCGTGTCATATCGATTGAAAATTGCCTTTCTTGTTGAAGTATTTTTATAATTCCAAGAAGACAAAATGCACTTCTGTTTTTGTTTTCAAACACACACAAAAACATATACACCAAAATTGCAGAAATATATTTGAAACAAAGATGTAGGCACCGGTAAAAATATTAAAACACCCGTCAATCAGCAACATATGGGATTTTTAAATATTTCTTAAACCAATGAAATCATTTCTCGAAATGGTCAATAGAGCATCCTCTTACAAAGTATTTTTCAGTCACTAAAATAGAATATATCCTTTTCGAGACTTCTTTTCATGTATCCATGAACAGTACCTGACCAAATTTTATAGAAAGCAACCCGGCACAAAGGGCTTTTAATGTTTACAAATGACGTGATTCTACCATTTATTATAGCCTCCAATTTCACAGTAGAAAGAAAATCTGAAGACGTCTCGATTCTTGTAAACAGCAAATTTGCTCAAATTTGACATTAATTGTTCTGGCAAAATGGCCTTTCTTCGGAAGGATTTAAAACAAAGGTCTCCACTTTAGATGACATTGTGAATTTGTGCTGTTCTTTCTGGTTTCACTAAATATTTCCCAAAGTGTGAAATTAAAATCATCACCAGGAGCAATTAGGAATGTCTGAAATGTTTGAAAAAGTTCAGATCCCGAACGAGTTCCCAATTTCTGTTACGATTTTTGGTCTTAAGCTATGTAAAAGAAAGAATTGAAACCAACACCTTTCTATATAATGCTCTTGATGGTGCCGATATACCAATAGTCTCGAATGTCTTAATATACCAATGATGCCATCCAAAATGTCTTTGAATGAATTCACAAGAATTCCAAAGTAATGTGTTAATCAGGTCAATGAGCAATTAACAATTCAAATGAACGATTTAAATAAATAATTCTATATAATTATATCTGAACACAACTATAAACTCTTATACCAAATGGATTCCACAAACTGATCTTAAAATAGGAATGAATTAATAAGTATATTTCAAATCCAATCTTGACCAACGACGCAATAGAAGGTTTTGAAAAACCAATCATTCCCATTGAAAATTCCACAAACTCGTAAACAAGGTTAGGCCTTGAACTCAGACTGTAATAAACATCTCATATATCACATAAAATCATGGCAAACATCAGGTGTGAAGAAACAGCATTCACAAATCTCAGTCACGGACAAAAGTTAAGCACACAATTTAGATAAACGTAACAATAGAAAGTAGATTGACATATTGTATTTTACCTAACACCAAATTATTAATTTTCTAATTCTGTGAATTACTTATTATTTTAAAAACAATGGTATCGTATGTTGACAGGTAAAATTTTGTACAATACTGGATCCATTGGTACTTTATCTGTCAGCTTGTTTAAATTATGCTTATTTCTTGTCAAAACATACCCGAATGGAACTATCAACAGAGGAAATAGTACTGCACGCCCTGTGAACCAGGGAACATATCAACCTTTCTCGGGGCCATATTCTTGCATTCTGTGTGACATTGGACAATATCAGCCCTCTGAGGGTCAACTATCATGTCTTTCATGTGGACTGGAGAAAACTACTCTAAAAGTAGGATCCATCTCCCAAATCGATTGTCTTACAGGTAAGACAATAAATAAGTCTTAGCCGGAGTCTTCGACGATAGTTTAATTTATAAGCTTATATCAGAGAAATACACAACTGATTCTTACTTAAGTGGGTTGTCCATTTTATTTCCAAACTAAGATATCGGCGAGATTTCCTACGATTAAACAGTGTAGAGCGTCATTGGTGTGATGAAATTCTACAATGAGAATTTTCCGCTACTTGGCTGTATTATTATTTTTAGACTGATTCTTTAACTGTTAAAACTCTTACCAAATATATTAGTCTGTGTTCAATTTATTTTTTATTACATTTGAGTCATACGGCCATCATGCATAACCCACTGAAGGCCAGCTTGTCCATAGTGTCTTTCTAGTATGTTTAGAGTCTTTACATAGCAACGTTTGATTCTCTATTTATACCGAGACTTGAACTTATTATTTTGATCGCTGAGTGCATTTTGGTCACCTTTGAGCGACATTCCAAATACAAGCAAGCAGTTCTAAATTATTTAAGTCTATAGTTCCATGATATGCTTTTCTTTTACCATTACATGTTCATTAGCATGTTGATCATTTTAAAAAATTTAAAAATATTTGGTATTTGTTTACGCACACGAAAGCAGTTAAATACTTTATTGTAAGTATTTTACTTTCGACTTACTTCAACATTTTTGAAGCAAACACTAAAAGACAAAATATATGTTCATATGGGACAGGATGGTCACTAGCTATACTTTTAAGAAAGTAACTAGTAAAAGCACAACCACCATAATAAGGTATTTATCTCCCTATTTTACAATATTTATGTTGTGAGATTTTACTTTCTTCCTCTTTACTCAGTGCAAAGTCAAGAAATTACAATGTGGCATAGGATATTTGTGTTGTACAGGAAATAAAACTCGAGCGTGGTTTTTAATTTGTAAAAAAGTGGTTGCCAAGGAATGTTTTTAAATTTGGTTAACGGAGGGTAATGCACAAAATGACTGTCTAATTTATCCAGTTAAAATCTGGTAGAGTCAACGTTCTCAAATATCACAATGGTCCCGTGACCTATGGATAAGTATAAGTTATCAATTGAGTATTAGAAATACTGTGCCCAGGTTCATGTGGCTGAGAATGTACGAGTGCGAGGACATTCTACTCCATATAAACCAGGGCCCAATATTTTGTAATGCTCTGTAAATAACGATTTTCTTATACACTTGAAAGTAAGCGTATCAACAGTTTTGTTATGTCCTAGGAAAAACAAGTTTGAAACACAATTTTATTTCAAAGTTTGATTGAATATTTTACTCTTCATTCACTGTTTCAATATTACCTGAGCATCATGCAGTTCTACTCGTTTCTTTGCTGCAATGGAATCTCGCGCTTATATGGTGTGCTTGTCATTCAAATGTAGACGAAACATCTTTTTTAACTTAGGAAACATTGCAAAATGCATCATGTAAAATTAAAGATTGAATCATGGAAAGGGAGAGACCAACTGAAGATGCAATTATGGAATTATTAGCCGGACAAATTCCGTGAATAATGGTCACTGTGATTGTCCTTATTCGATGTTTTTGTCATAGTGGCGGAAAATTTGAAATGTGCAATGTGCGTCTGGATCATTGCCAGGATATAGCAGCCCATCGACCTTGGATAATACCTGAATGTAATATCTGAATATAAGAATGTAGATTATATTTGGAGTCACTTGCGTTTCATTACATTCCTATTAAATGATAAAACATTGTTAGTCAGAGTTTATTAATGTGTACTCGTTATGTGAATGAGAATTATTGATTGATGTATTGTATTAAATGTCATTTGGAGTCTTTGGATGTATGTAGATTCTCTTTATTTAAAACGGATGAGAAATGTTTTATTTGAATGTGAGCTAGATCTATTATATAGGAAGATCAATACAAAATATTATTATTATTCATAGACAGTCGATTCTTAGGAACTGACATCAGGTAGTATGGGCTACAATCATTATTGGGTGTTAAATTTATGACTTTTCTGCTGTTATTTATATTTAATTTCATTGTCTGTTAGTTTTTGATTTATTTATTTTTATTTCATTACATGCTTTGGAAAATTGTATGTTGGACTTGACCTTGTCCAAGATTGAGTTCATTTTCTATTTGACCTGAATCAATGATATTTTTTATTCTGTAAACAACTCAAACATAGTAAATAGTTTCCTATGAGTATGGGTTAACTATTAGGATTATTATGTTTGTCTGATTCAAGGACATTGTGTTTACCACATTTTATATTCTAATTATTACAAAGATTTTATATTGTAAATATTAGGAAATTTCTAGAAACTTATTTTCCATTAGGCAATAGGTTTTTGTTTAGAAAATTGTAATGTTAAGTAGAGCATTTGTATATCTATAAAATATTCATTCGTGCTTCTAGATCTGTGCAGAATCAATTGTATTATTGCTGTGTCCATGTGTTCAATAGTTCATTTGGGCTGGAATTTATTTACTCAAATTATTTATTAAATGGAAATACAAAGTGCTCATCAAAAATAAAATTCTTGGAAATAGCAATTTGAATTTATAGTAAAATTTCAAATAGGGATTTAGTCTTGGATTGTATTATTGTCATTCAACAAAGGACTGTTGACACAACACCACGACAAGGGCCACAACAGGCACCTCAACGCTCCAAGAACTAGCCTTAATTAGGATTTCCACTAACGTTTATGCAGAACTTTAATCATTTAGACTTGTGTATTTGGTATTTAATTTGCAATATCGTAAGTTCCTTTGTTGGATTTTCATTTTGTATTATAAGGAAATTAATTAGTAGTTGAAATTTACAAAGCCTGTTTCTTGTCACTCCTTTCTATTACTTTTTTAAGACCATAGAGTCGTAATACTGCCAACACTTTTATTTAGCCTTAACCAGAAAGTGGTTCATCGAAATCTTGGCACTCGTTTATCATATAAAGAAGGGGCGAATAAATTTCTTACATACGGTCATATCACTAGATATTAGCCTGTCGGAAGAACGTTAAATAATTGTGGCTGTTATAAAGAATATAATAATTTTGGTAAATGTTCCCGAACGAGACGATAATAATTTAAATCTATAACTGGACCGTGTCTCTCAATATGCATAGCCGATAAGAAAATAAAATCACACACCTCCCTCGCCAGTGTTCAAGAAATCTCCCTTTCGAAACACCTTACCTCCGAATTCATTTTTACATTTTATTAACATTTATAATTGTCCAGTTATTTCAATATGCACATTTCTAGCAATCGACCGAAATCCATTGTCCTAACTCATTTGCGATTACATCTAACAAACTGTATTCATCAGTTAGATCTGTGGTTTAAACAAGGAACGTTTTGAATCAGAAATCTAGTTTTTGTAACATAATCATCATAATGTTCGAGTCTAAAGTCCTAAAGACGGTGCATAAAGGAATACTGGGACTATTGCCATTTAAATTATATCTTCTATAGTACATATGTTACTCTTGTACCAGTACTCCTGAAGCAAATCTGGTATCCCAACTATGATCCATGTAATTGCAAACGCTCTTTCATTGTTATGGCAGATTATCCTTCCCCAGTGGCAGCAAATGAGGAAAACGTTTCAAATTCCTTGTCATTTGCGTCATCAATTTACAGTTAATTTCAGGCATATAAACGAAGATGATAAAATTTTAAATAGGTTTTATCCGGTGTAAAATAAAAGTTAAATTAACTGCAGCCTCGAGGGGTTAAACATATTTTTCCATTTCTCAAATAACCTCGTATAAAACTAAGCAATACAATGGTTATATTCATTTGTAGTTTGTTAACAAAAGCAGTGCAAGCAATTGCACAGTGATAGATATGATACGTGCTAAAATTGGACTGGATCTGCAGCCTGCAGAATAAAATTAAAATATATTATAATCTTCCATTATACTTTCAGCAATTATGTTACATTTAGAGCATCATGACATAAAAGATGCTAGCTATCAAATCACCTCCATTCTATCTTTCTATTTCCCGTCCATACTCCGCCAAAGCTTTGCGCTAGCTCCTGCTAGAAACAAGGAGACAGGAAAATTGCAACCACTTCGATAGTTGGTTGGGATTTAGAAAACGCCAAAATGTCTACCAATTTCATGCACGTTTATTTCATTAATCCCCCACTTGTGTTTCTCTAGAAGACCTGAATTGCCTTTCTTAGAAGTCACCATCGAAACGTTGCACGACCGAATATATCAAAGACGCATTAGTTTGGAAAGTTAAGGATACCAATTGATATAAATGTGGGAATACGACAATGATCGACGTCTGAAAACAGTCAAAGATTATGATATGGAGGAAATCGCACTTTTAATTCCACTCGACAGATTATGTGGTGGACAAACGAATGTCAATCGTTTGTTGCAAGAAGTCGACGAATCTTCAGGAAAGCAAACGAAATACATCGATGTATTCTCCTTCGATCCTTCGGTATGTCAATTGTTACGTGTAGGCTCGTACAATAATAACAAGAGAAAAGAGTGAAGTCAACAAGCTTTGTATATTTTAACACAATAATTTATTTTCCTAGAAAACAATGTAAAAATTGGAAATAGGACTTACGGTTTGTGAATATAATCCAAACTTTAATCCTAAGAATGAAAAATACAAGTCCTATCACTAAATAGTTCTAATAAAATCCAGGTTCGAATCTCGATGACGTTCCAATATGGAAGACGATGACGTCAGATGTGGTCGTTGTACAAATAGCAACAATTCCTCAATTGAATCACAGTTTATGTTTCCGTATAACTCCAGAATAAATTTCCACTGAATTTCTTTCTCCCAGAACTTTTAATAAAAAAGTACACTTGTTTGGTTTTCTAGAGAATAAATTATTAAATTCCAAAAACAAATGAACTTCAAAAACAATCTGAATCTGGCTTCAACAACTGAAACCTCTCGAGCCCTCAAGGTTTAAATACAACTGAATAGATTTAATACCAATTTGCTGTTTTAAGCCTCGATTTTAGGTCACATAGTACTACACGTGATAGGCTGCGCGATTTACTAATTTGAACATCGCAATAATATAAAATGCCACTTGTCACGTACACAAGAATAGCCCTATCTAAGTACCAGATTCTCACTCTGAAATAAATTTAAAAATAAAACATTGTTTATTCAGACTACACGTAGACCGAAATGACCTTGGCAATAGTCAATCGTTTTCGCGTAGTTACAAATTCTATGTACCATAGTGAGTTAAAAATAGTGCTAATGCAATATCTTTTGCGTTTTAGATAAACATAATTTACTGAAAGAAAATATCAAATCCCGTGAAAATAATCATTACAATAAAATGTAATGAAACAAAAATAAAAAAAAGAATTTTAAAACTAACACACAAGCAATTTAATTACATATACGTAACACAATATTCTCGATTGGCAGAATATATCGACGTGGAACACATTCGACGATATAGGAAAACTCATTAAACCAGTTGAAATCATGCGTGAAGATTTGATAAGGAACTTTTCCACGACGTGTCTTGTATGATCGGAGAATGACTGAATTTCTTCATTATGATTTCTCCGTTTGGAGAAATGATGACTATTCTATCAAAATCGGCATGCGTCCTGTGAATAGCTATTTTAGAAGAACACAATCAAAATCTGAGACTGGAAGTGCAAGAACACAGATGCATCGTATCGTGAAGTGTTACGAAGAGTAACAAACGGCTTACTCTTTGCTGAAAGAATGTCGAGGATAATCCATTTTGTTTGTAGTATGAGGTCTTCGCCAAGACGATGGTATCTTTTCGTCTTCGATAACATGTCTTGAGAAGACAAAAAGGAAATTAAACTTTCGTTTACAAGTAAACGATAGCATCTTAATTCTAATATTATTTATATTACTGAACATTTATTTGAACAATGAGAAGCACATCGCTTCAGCAGGTTCGGCGTACAATGAGTGAGTTGTTTAAAGGTGTAAGAGACCAGTTCAAGTTTTGGCCAAACAGAAACATGTTTGTTTAATTATGGTTATCACGGTGTCAATCAATTTCTGAATGAATGCTTACTCGTCGATCTAAATCCTACCACTCCTGATTATTTGAGATTTTGTATGAATATGCTTCGAGATTTGCGTGAAGAAGAAGGTCCAGTCATTTACACGTCATCTTCCTCTTTTTGGTCGGTCTAAAGAACTATTAAAACATGATGAAATTATTTTCTGTCTAACAGTATACTCAATAACTTCCTCTCAATCTTATCCACCATCCAAACTGAATCGTGCCCAGATTGAGTACGTTCACTTATTTTAGAAGCTAGTCTAAAATTAAGTGTTACGACGGTTTACTTTAACAGCATGTCAGTTGCAACAAGGCCAGAATAAAATCATTTTGAAACCAGGTGGAAGTGGATCTATAAGAGGTCTCATTATTCGTTCACTATAAAATGGAGTCCCTATGCCGAGGCCAAGAAAATCAAGCCACCTAAAAGATAGACCAAACAGAAGAGGTGGTGGATAAAGTTCACTCTCTAAGAAGAATGCGAATCAAATGAAAAAAGCTATTCTTCAAGAAAGGAAGGTACAAGAAGGAACTGGTATGTTTACTGGATTTGTCCAAACAAGAGCTAGCAAGATTTAGTCCGATGTGAACACCAGTAGTACCTGAAGTCAAGTTGATACGTCGTCCCGACAATTGGTGCAACTAATTCCGGTTTTAGAAAAAGAAGTGTTGGATAAGATTCACTACAGTTTGTTTCCTGATCTCGCAAAGTTTAGAAAACCATCTAAAGAAACCTTCTTCCAATGTAAAAATATAGCCCCCCCCCCCTTTCAGCTAAATAATGGGATATTTTGTTAGTACTGACCAAATCCAATGCTTCTTTAAGCAAATAAATCATTAAAAGCGCACTCAAACAAAATCTCTGATTCCGCATGCGAATGTTGTTTGAACATTTTGAAAAGAACCGTGAATTTCACTAAATTACATACAATTTCGCCCCGTTCATCGCCACACGTTCAAAGAGAAAAGATTGATTAGTCAAAGGAAAAATGATCGTTTAACGAGGAGGACTTCTACCCGTGCTGATAAGATGTTAAATGTGGCTGCTACTTTGTCAGGATTAGTTGCTGGACCACGTTTAGTAGAGGGGATGAGATGATGAAGAAGACAAAAACAACACAAGTTCTGGAAAGATACCACACTTGTACCATTGATCATATAGAAGGACAAAATTGTGCTTTTGTTCCTTTGGATGGAACTCCAATAATGCTGCAAACAAAGAATACCCTATTGACCTTCTAATCGTAATGACACCCAGATGTGACATTTCAATCACTGATGGATGGAACAGATATGTCAGAATCAGAACATTCGCAACCATACGGACGATTATTGCAACGGCTTAAACTGCTTCACCAGAACATTGAGAAGACATGACTCTATGAAGAAAAGGAGTAACAGCTCCAAAGAGACAGAGACGTCTACAGGATAGCATAGAAAGGAAAATAATTCCACCTGCTAAAATACACAAGTTTAAAGCACCTAGATCAAGAATTGGTTGGAGCAAAAAGATGATGTCCACACCCTTGTCAGTAGAAGGAATATCGAACGAAGTCATACAAAACGCAAGCCAGTACCGATCAGAAGTCATCCGTTACTCATATTATTCAACGGACTGCAAAGCATTGCAATACAGATAAATACCATAAGAAGAAAAGAGCATCAGCAGCTTGTTAAGGTATACATGTTTATCAAGCATTTACCGTAATCCAGCTTATGCATCTTGCAGCTAAAACCAAACGCAAAAGTTTACGTCTGAAAAATGTACGCCAATAATTACAAGACCGGTCGAAGTACATGTTACACAAACCCTTTTGACAAAACGTTTTTATAAACAAGACCAAAGTAGCCGGAATCGATCACCAATGTCACGCCAAATTTAATCATTTTGTGTCGCGCAATTAATTTTTACAAATATGTGTTTGGTGTCATTGTCATGTTTAGAAATCAGTATGGGTAGTTCTTTGGACTTCTAAAAGAAGTTTAAAACTGGTTAGTTCGATCAAGCTTAAAACGTGGCTTGAAACAAAGTGGTCTACGTTTTCAAAGAGCTTTTAGAATAACGTATGTGGAAATATTTTACACATCAACGTATTCTCAAACATATCAACTGTTACCACGTCTAGTTAAACCTTACACTCATTCGTTCCATCGCATAATAGGGATGTGCTCCAGAGGAAGTGACACCCGAAAACTAAATGGTTGTATTTGATAAACGTTTTGGAACTTCAAAGCCCAGAAAAAGAAAGAAGTGTTAAACACCAAAGATTGGGTTTACTTTAGAAAAACAAATGTAATGTTTGGCAACGGTAACTGACGCAAATAGATGAAAGAATTGTTTTGTGTCATAGGAAAAGTGCGCAGACGTGATCCTCTGGTCTATAAATTGGACGATATGAACAGGGAAGTGTTCAAATGAAAGTTTTTACTTGGCTGAGTTACAATTAGGGGTCAAGAATGAAGACTATGTGTATGATGGAAACGCCTCTCTCGTTCATATGAAATACATTCGCAGCGACGATATATTCTACAAGTATTTTCGCCTTCCTATCAAATTAAACAAACGACTGAATTCGATGTTTGTTTATTCTGAACTCTGGAAAAACAACTGCTACGTTCCTGAGAGTCATTCTTACAAACTAGATTCTGCCATCGCTGCTTACGAAACACGTATTAGGTTCACCTAGAATTTTTATATCCTTATTGTCTACCTGTCAATAAATTGTACTTTGACAGAGACAATATTTGTATAACTGGGGATGTTGTTCAAAATATATTCTTGAAAGGAAATTTCACTGTCATTCTATATTTTCAGAACGATTCCTCATTGAATTTTAACAGATTAATCCCCTGTGCGGAAGAATTGCTCGAGAACTTGCACATGGTTTGGCAGATGGTTCAATTATTCTTTTCGCGCGGTAGCACCCATACTAAAACTGATGCTCACTGATGATTGCATGCTTTGAAAGATGCTGCACGTTCAAAACGTACTCATCGACTAGCAAAATTCTAAACAAAGCATTGATAAAAGTACGAAAAATGTGTTGATTCAAACATGAAAAGACATTTCATTATTATACACTTCTTTTACACTTCTAGCGACGGCATCAATTCCACCTCCACGCCATAGCGAGGTTAAAGTAGAAAGAGGCATCGGAAATCAAACAAACTGCACAACCACGCCCTAAAAAGAATTTAAATAAAAGAACAACATTCGGAAACTGGCCGTTTTGGATACTACGAGAAAATAGGAAAATGATGCACCGAAATTCTTGCAAATGTTCCAAGTCAGAACTCGATCTGTTTCCAATGTAAGTCATAATTATGATGATGGAAGAGTCTCATGCTCACACGCAGATTGCATGCTGTAGGAAATGCAGCAACTTTAAAACATACTTATTGACAAGTAAATTCCTAAACATATCTTGATGAAAGTGCGAAAATGAGTTGATTGAAACTGGAAAAGATCTCCCAAGGAGTCGAGATACCCATATGCATTTGCTTCACATCTATTCCACCTCCTCCCCCACAGCAAGGTCAAGTCAAGAAGAGACATCGGAAATCAGCCAAACGTCACCAATAAAAACAGCTGTGTGAAATTGGACGTTTTGATACTATGAGATTCACCGAATTTGCTGCAAATGTTCCAAGGCAGAACTCGATCTGACCTCGATCTGTTTGCCATAACACGATTATGATGATGAAATAATATCATCTTCGACCACTGAAGCACATATGGAATTTGAAATCAAATGACAAATCGAATATTACATCGATCTGAATAACAGTTTCTCGTACCTGAACATCAAGCTTTCAAAACGAATAATTATATGTTACATTTGGAGCACGATCTATTTTGTGAGCTTCCTTGAAAAGATGTCATCTTTATTCATAATGTCGTAAATTTTCTCTTCTCATTAAAACGGAAAAGTTTTAATAACAAATACCTTTAGTATACCTACAACTATTATCCGTGCTTAAATAAATTAAAATAATCCATTGTTCAGGTACATATTATTACATGAACCTGCTGCAGTTAATCATCCAGGAAGAACACTCCATGACTTTAATTTTCTCTAGTATTACTAAAGGTCCCATAAAAAATAATTGATTGTTAGGTCCTTCTTCCATAGCAGAACTTTTATGCCAAGAAAACCCAGGAATATTTATTGTGTATGCGCAATTTATAAGTTCTACAAAACAGATAACCAAGGTGAGTTTATGTAAACGTAGTTGACCATAAGAACATAACATGGCTTTAGGTGACTTTCTTTGATTTATATCAAATAGCAGTGTATTTTAGACGCATGTTCATATATTTACACTTGCGAAGTTTATATAGTACTCAAGTACTATTTGAACTACCTTGTTGGGACCATTATATGCAAATGATATTACAGAGAGGTCAGTTTAGGAAAGTTTCACTGTATTAGAAGTTATCCTCAAAAGATCCAGGCAATGCTTACAAGAACTAATATATTGACATCCTCAATATATTCATCACATTTCCATGTTTGTCGAGTATGCACAGAGATGATAACATCTTCAGGATAGTAGACATCATACAAATTAATCAAGTAAAATGTTTTTCACAATCACTTGCCAATAAAGTCAGAAAAACAATTTCAAGCAAGATTTCTTTAGTGTTCTTGTCTGAGCATTCATTTGTTCCCGCGTGGGTTATGAAGCGAAGGGGTTGGTGGATAGGAAAATTTAATGGTACCATTACTGCACGCTGTTGATGTGGATATGTGCTTTTACTGTCCAATGTATCTCAACGAATATTGGAAAATATGTAAATAGCAGTTTTTGAGTATCCCATTTCAATGTTTATTTGCATCAGACAAAACACATGCGACAAAACATGTAAGAATTTGATTTGCACTATCAGTACCAAGGGAAAATATATATATATATATATATAT